>JAQIWH010003443.1:0-19987 GCA_034695005.1 Cryptops parisi | reverse complement strand
ATTATTGTTTTGAAGTTATCATTTTAAAAATTTACTAATTTAAGAGATTGAATGGGTTAGTAACTGGAAATTGCTTAGGCTTTGGGTTGACGAGGCTCTTACTTGGAAAAAGCATATTTCTCAATTTGTGAAGATTTAAGAAAAAAATAGGGGTGTGCTACCACTTGAGCTATTTTGTCCCCAGGATGGTTTTACATAAATTATATTATGCATTTATTTACAGTAAATTAGTATATGCTGTTAGTATTTGGGGGCGCTGTTCAAAGTAATTTAATGCCACTGTACATAATTCAGAAACATTATCTCTAATGTTAGGTATGAATCGGTATCAAAGTGTGGCAGCAGAGTTTAGGAATCTTAAAATTCTTGCAATCACTCAAATTTCAAGACTTTATGCTGCTCTGTTTATTCATAATTATCATAGTCGGTCATTACCAGGTGGTTTACAAGAACAAGTAAATGAACTGGTTAGACCCTCCATGGCAGAAACACGATTCTCAAGATATATTCTTATTGGATCAGACACCAGTTACTATCAAATCTCAATACACTCTTGTCTATAGAAGCTTAAAATTGTAGAACTCTTTAAGTATTGACAATCGTAATAGATCGTTCTCATCATTTAAAACAACCCTGAAATGTATCTACTGGATGGGACGGTACGGTGACTTAAACAAAGATCAGTACCGTAATGATGTCTGAGCTCGATTCCGGGTGGTGCTTTCCCTTTCTGCACTAGTCTTTTGTATGGTTTCTATTAATGTTTACCATGATGTATATTTGGCATAGCTTGTATGTTTCTTTGTGTTCTTCAGTTATCCATTTTGTTGATAAGTAGGCATCCATTAATTCCGTATTGGTACTGCATGTTAAGTCTTTGAAATTGAGATGTACAGAACTAATTGACGTATAATCCTAAGTATTTGCTTGTAATTGTAACTACTTGTTTTGGTATGAAATAATAAAAAAAAAAGTACTCATCGTAAATTATTTTACTACGGTATGAGTAAGTAATACTTCTAACTGATTAATTCGATTATGCAATAGTTGGATTTTTTCATGGGCACACGTAGGTAAATTTAAGTTATGTTTCTCATGCATTGTTTATGTGTTTTTTAAGTAATCATTCTAACATGTTTAGGCTTATTTTAAATTTACCTACGTGTTTCCATGAAAAAAATCCAAATATCGTATTCAAATATTGCATAATCGAATTAGTCCATTAAAAGCACGAATAGATTACTTACTCGGTCGTAGTACAAACGAGTATGTTTTTAAATTAGTAACTTTTTATATTCAATAATTTAAAATTTTTAATATATCCATTCTTTTGAACTTGTATCTCTTTTTGTAGCAGGTACTCTGTGAGGTCATACAAGCCTTATTGGCATTCACCTCTATATTTATCTATATAGATAGACCATAATGGGATTCTGTTTGATTTGTTCTGTGGAATAAAATTTTCAAAAACTAAAACAAAAAACAAAAACATTTAATTAAATGTTTCATTTCATTGCAGTTAAATGAAAAAACGATTATATTAAGTTTAAATTTAAAATAAAACCTATATGACATTTGAAACTTACAAAACGTTGCATGACAATAGTCCTGTGACCAATAGTCCTATGACCAATCGTCCGGATACCGCTTCCAAGAAACTTTTGGATTTAAGTTAAGGTTAATATTTTTGTAGTAATTATGTTTTATTTGTTGTATCATATTTTTAACCTTAACTTGGGTTCTCAAATTCTTGTACCTTTCTACCTTAACAAGTGAACATATTCTTCTCTTATTTTGTAGCTTTATTTGTTTATTATAATCTTTCTAATCGTTTGAGTGTGCCATGGTGGAGTGATGCTCCTATGATAAGTGGTATGTTTCTTATATGCCTTGTTAGGTGAAGTGTTTCATAGAAGTCGGCAATAGCTCGCAAAAAAGATTCTGTATATGAGTGTAAGTCTGTAATATTAGATACAGTTTTTCCAAATTGTTGTGCATAAGTTGGTTGAAAATGCTGTTGTATCTTTGTCATTGTAATCTCGATAATATGTATTGATGTTGATACTGAGTGTAAAGTAGACTGGGTTGTGTAAACTTGACAAAAAAGAGGTGAGTGGTTCGATAGGTCTCGTGGTAAAAAGTCACATTGTAAATTGGATGCAATTTCAATTACATTTAGTATTGATGATTTTCCTTCATTGATTCTAGTATATGTTGTAGGAAATATCTCAATATTGTATATGTAAAGAATGGTTCATAATTAAATTATTTGGGCATCACCTGCTGCCAGGTTAAGGTCATCACAAACAATAATCTGTTTGTTTGATTTAGAACAGTCCTCAAGTGCTTCTTGCAAAATTTTGAAGCAGTTATAAATAGGTGATGAAGGGGGTTGATAGATAGAAACCACAATTATGCATGTTATAAGTACAGTCTGATCTCCCTAATGTGGCCAACTATGAGAGGACAGAATTTTGACCAATTAAGAAAGATAACCACAATTGAGAGGTTCTACCAAAAACAGTATGCAGTATAAAGATACTGTAATACAGTACAAAGTCACTCATTGAATCTTGATTTTACTGTACTGTTTGTCTTGACTGTAGAGATTAAAGTCACATGTTAAAGTCATGAGGCTGAAGTCTCTCTTTTTTGTATGACTGTTGCACTAGTCCGCTATGCAATATCAGAAGCCTAAATTCCAGAACTTCCTTCATAAAGCACATTTTTACTTATGAAACATTCTCTGATCAATCATATCATTGTCAAATGAGTCAGTTAATCTTATCAGTTTGATCTCTAGTTCACCAATAAAGAAGTTTTTGGCCACATTATAGAGGTAAAAACTTGTATGGTTCTGAATTTGCCTGGCTGCTTAAGGAAAATGGCCACAGATAAAAGGTTAAATGTTACCAAAACACATGAATTTATGGAGGGGAATTTTTGGAACGGCCACATAGGGGAGGTGGTCACATTTGGGAAGTGGCCACAGTTGGGAGGTGGCCACCAAGAAATGTTTGACTGTATTTCACAAACACTATTAATGATCTTTTTCACACATCATAAAGAAGCACCAAAGTCGTTTCATACAAATGTTGATACGCCTCCAATGATCCTACCATTTCTTATGGCATGATAAGATTGGTATGCGGGAAGTGTTATCAGTGAGTGATCAAAAAGCCAAGTTTCCATAAATTATAATTGTTGGTAGAAGAAATAACAAATCAATATATATATAGTGGTAAAACTTCTTGTTTTGAGAACAAGCCACATATGTTATAGTTCAAAATGGACAGGTTATGCTCATTTGTAGGGTTTTGCAGAGAAAGAAATTTCTACTTCTCCCTATACAGGTCCTTTAGTACCTGAATGTGTATCGGAAGGGGTATGTTCGTGTTATAAGCTTCTTTAGTTTGCTTAATGTAGGTTTTACCAAATCAAGTCCATGTCGATTCAATGACGTGGCTTTTCTTTATTAGACAAGCTTCTTAAATATGTTCATTTTCTTTGGTCAAATGGTCAGAAATATAGAACGGCATTTTCTCACCAGTTATTGAACAATTGTCTGTTGTTAGTTGAGATGAATGAATTGTAAATCTGGCAGACATAAAAGAATGTTTAGCCTGTTCATTCACAAAAATGCACAAAATAGGGTGCTTCTGGCTTGTCATGTTTTTCCTAAACGTAATTTTTTTCTATGTAGTAGTCTTTGAACTCCCAATTAATAAACTTCGTAATTTTTCCAATAACTTGATGTAGGTTTTTTTGAGGGAATCAGGAATGCCTCTTGAGATTATATTTTGAGCATTTTTTGTTGCTCTAAACCAGCGGTTCTCAAACTTTTTTGTCTGAGGACCCCTTAATACTCTTATAAAATTTTGAGGAACCCCTCCTAAAGACATTTTTATACTGTATATGATTTTTTGGGATAAGGTAGATTAAATCTATTGATATTTTTTGCCATGTTAAAAATTCAAGCTAAAATTTTTGAAACATTGATCCATTCTGAAATTTTTCAAAATTAATTACTGATGTTTTATTTTATTTTAGACTAAAATATATTTTTTTAATCTAAATTTTATTACAAAACAACAAAGTTGACTTATTTCACCATTGACACAAAAATAAAGTATAGTATTTCAAATAGAGATTAACAGCCAGATCACGCAATTATAAGTACTACGTTGATTATGAAAATAATTCTCGAGGAACCCCTAGAAGAGTCTCAGTTTGAAAAACGCTGTTCTAAACTATTGACTTAGCCATTTGACCCTATGATGAATACATGGGCAAAGAGCATGCCCATAATTCCAGGATATGCTTGTACACTGTATATTAAAAAGAAACATTGTTTACCATTTGATTCGTAACTTAAGTTAGTTTTATTTTTCAGAAATGAAACTTGTCAAAGCGGGTACGAGTACAAAATGTGTCCTCTCTGTGTTGATTGCGATTACTGGTACATGTCTGATGCATGTTGGTACATGCGCACGGAAGCTGCCCTGGATAACATGGGAACCGTAATCTTTTCTATTTTCTCTACATTATGGGGTATGTTCGTTAAACAAATTTTTTATAGATTATAAACTTTATTTTAAATTTGGCTTAAACATTCTATATTCGATAGGTATATTGTTCTGCTACTTCTGGAGACGAAACACTAGCCTCATTGCTTTTCAATGGGGAACATATGATCGTGATCCAGCAGAGGTTTGTTTAACATACTAATACAGTGGAACCCCGCTATTTGTCTGCCTCTCTACTCATACAATCCAGTATTCGTCCAACTACAATAATTAAAATTCGACTTTGTATTTGTAAGTTGCGTCGAAATTCGTATCAATCCCAAGCATGTGCATAAAAATAAAAAAGTTTAGTACAATCCCCTACCCTTATTCACATCATGAAAAAATTTAGTAAAAAAAGTCAATTTTTTTTACCTTAAGTTACTGACTGGGTAGCTTACTCCTCCACACAAAAAAACGAAGTTTTACCTCTAGGTAAGAGGAGAAATGTCATTATTGTGTACAAAGAAGTAAGCTACCCATTCAGTAACAAAACTTTTCTAATTTTTTTTAAAGTGAAAATAACACACCACCAAAATTGTGACGTGATATTTTATTGATCGGTGACTACCCTTCCAAACAATAACATCCCTTCTCCTTTCCATCTTTCACTTACACCATGTTCATTTATGGTAGGCTTACTCACAATACATTTATTGCTTTAATTTTTATGTATGAATTTATGCATTATGTGCTATATTATCAAAAACGTTTCAATAAACAAGCATCAGGGGTCTGGAACGAATTAATCCAATTAACATTATGGTATTTCTTAGGGAAAATTGATTTGTTTTTCGTACAAACTGCAGGTTGAATATCCTCCTAGAACCAATATATACGAATAGCGAGGTTCACTGTAATTACAAACAAATTGTCCACAATAAAAGAAAAGTTATCAACTCCAGTGGCTTAGCCAGGTTTTGAAGTAATACATGAAAAAGGTGCCACAATCAATCACACAACGTTAAGTGGAGATCAGCGACCGCAATATGGCGGCCAATTTTCGAATGAAACGTTCGTCTGCGCATGCGCGTGGACTAATAAAGTTGCTTTAAAATAAATTCTAAAATGAAATCGTTTGGCGGGCTGCGCCCGCCGAATGGAACGATTCTAGCTCTGGCTTCGCTTTAACTTTCTTTTACCACAATTAGAAAATATTTAAAAAAAAAATATTTAGAACCTAGGTTAAATAGACGGTAGGCAGCTATGCTACCACTACGCCACAATCGCTTTCTGTCAGTAACCACATTTATGAAGACCAAATACTTTATTCACGCGCATGCGCAGACGAATGTGGTCATGCATCTCTCCATAACACCTTCTCAATCAATCCCCCCTCCCAACAGTTTTTTTTTGGGTGTCCTTGCTTAAATTCATGTATGGTATGAAAAGCTCTTTCAGCTTTTTTTCAGGAATTAAACTCTGCATAAGTATATTTGTTTCTTTCATATTCACCAGTGGTAAATATTCAAGATTTGCTGGACTGTGCAGTGCACAGCCATGAATGCACAGCCAAAAATAGCAATATCACCAACATTATATTTTTGCATCTATATCTCTTAAAAACTCCTAAATGATTGCTGGATTTACACGATTCTTATAATTAAACTTAATATACGAATGCTACTTCCAAGAAACGTGTCCATGCATGCACATTCACGCCCTCCCATTGCTATTTGAGTTAGCCAACCAGGTGCGATCTGAAATTCGTAAAACCTTTAATACAGGCAGCTGATCACAAATCCGGTATTTTGAATCTTCAAGAAAGGGACACATGTTGAGTACGAACAAAAGAGCACCCTATAGAATGCATTGCCTGCAGAAATTGCAGAACTTGCAGCACTATTGCAGTGTTGTCAACTTAGTGAGGAGGGAGTTATGATGATGTGGCTGATGATGAAATTTTCAGTTTGACTTGATCAGAAAAAAATTCACAAGGTTTCTCTTCAGGAAAAAAAAGATTCTTACACATGGGCACAGTGCAATATTTGCCTATACATGATCAAAACTTGATCTTAAGTTGAACACAACTATTTGCATTTGACCTTTATTATTTTTATAATTGAAACTATACTAATTTTAGTCCTTTCCTGTTATAGCTGAGGCGAGTCTGAGTTGCTATTTGCTTGTACTTGGTTATGGGTTTATTTTGCAGGTTAGGTTAGGAAAACAAATCAATATCATACACTTAATACGTTTCTTTGTTTTTCCTAACCTAAACTGCAAAATAAACCCATACAAAATAAACCAAGTACAAAGCAAATAACACTAGACTCTCCCTGGCTATAACAGGAAAAGACCCTAATTTTAATTATATTTTACATGGATTAAAAATCTATGTTTTTTATTAAAAAATTACGTTTTCTGGTGCAGAGGTTTACCAGCTTGGGGAGGATTGTGCAATATCCTTTCGAAATTTAATGTTTTGAATTTAATTCTTAATAGCCTAACATTTAGTTAGAGTTAATTCATTAATTACTTTAAATTATTTAATAATGTATGGTATCTGTTAGTTTTATAATAAAAATTCACTTATTTATTCATTATTTCAAAAAAAAATAGTATTTGACCTTGGCTCCACTCTGTATAATAAAATCTACTGGTTTACAGCCGATTTGTGTACCACATGACTAAACTACATCGTTGATTGGATGAAATCTAAAGACTCTCTCCCAAAACCATTTGAATCTGTGGCTGGACCACAGATCAAAAACCCAAAGGTTTTACAAGTTTGAGGCGAAGGGTCTTTACGGTCTGACATCACCAAAGTGGTGCAAAACGTCACCAAGGGCCAAGATCAAGTTTAGATCTTGAGTTTTCTAATCAAGTCTTAGAAAACTCCTGCAAATCCATCGAATGGCCAATAAAAATAAAAAACAATTTGATTTTCCAACATGCCATACGCCTAAGCGTTCATGTTGCTTAACATATATGGGTAAGTCAATAAATAACGAGCTAAAGGATATAGTGAAAAAACTACTGGACAGGCAATTTCACCGATTGGCATGAAAACACCACATCCTAACAAAATGTATGTGCATGTTTTGCTAGAGGGAGCATGTGTCAGACCACGTGATCAAAAAGTGTTGAAACCCACTCTGCAAGCCGTCCATTCAGTCGCAGCATGCATGCAAGCCTTCGGACACTTATTGGACACGACAGCATTCTTGCGCCATTATCCTGCTGACGAACTGATGGAGAGACCTCGGATTGGATTCTAGAAAAATGGCCACATCTGAACTTTCTCCATCAGTTCATTGCAGGCTTAAATCAGCATCCCCGCAAAGCTTTCTTCAGTTCACCAAAAATTTGAAACTCACAGGGTAGTAGGTGGAATGTAGGGAAGTGATTGAGAACATCCCACTTGATTTTAATAGATTGTTGCTGGTAATTGTTATATGGGGGTGAGCATTATCATGAGCAGAACAATGCTGCAAAACAGGTGTCCGGAGATCTTCTCGCATGCAACAAATGCATGCATGGGTGGATTCCCCCACTTTCTCTAGCGACAAATGCACATAATTTTTGTTAGTGATGTGGTGATTCCCATGCCGATTGGCATTAATGCTTGTCCAGTAGTTTTCCACAATGACCTTCAGCTCGTTATTTATTGACTGGCCTAATATAAACGAAAGATGTGATATTATCAGAGTATCAAAATTTAATTAAATCCCTTAGTCATCATCAAAAATATTCACTTAGGCATCTTTAACTCTTAATATACAAAATTATTTCTGAGAAACCCTTTGTGGATACATTTGTTTCTGATGCCCAAAATCATAATATACTTTGTTACTTATATACCAAGATGCTTTTTTAGTATAACAAATAAATTTTCAAGGCACCAAGGCAAGGTAGTTTGCTATGCTAGGAATTTGATTTCATGACATGAAACACATCATCATAACTTCAACCAATCAAAGAATGAATAACGCCAATAACACCAA
Source organism: Cryptops parisi (assembly GCA_034695005.1). NCBI lineage: Eukaryota > Metazoa > Arthropoda > Chilopoda > Scolopendromorpha > Cryptopidae > Cryptops > Cryptops parisi. The sequence continues at coordinate 11,475 of JAQIWH010003443.1, read as the reverse complement.
TTACAGTATCTGTTACTGTAAGTAAAGAAGCAGGCTACAAGTAATTCACAGGTAGGTTGGACTGGACTAAAAGAATTCAGAAAATTCCATGCAAATGTTTTTTCAAGGACACGCTAAAAAAAAAAATAATAAGCCACCACACAAAGACACCAGACTTTAGAAGAATAGGCACGACAGAATAGTCAATTGCCTATGAGCCCCATGCCTTTAAGAGGCCCTGCAGCAACAAATCAAAAAATAATATTGCATGAAAATTACAATCAAGCTTTTTTAAATCGTTTTCAAAAGATAGAAAAATGAATCAACTCAAAAAAACGTTACATTAAAGTCTCGATAAAAACAAGATAGCTTATTGACAAAACAAAAAACCCGACAACACAACACAAATCTCCAATGACATTCGTGAGAATAAAGCGAATTCATAGAAACCTCATTTATCCAACTCCATCAAGCCATTTTACTTGCATACAAAAATCACATAGCCTACAACCAAAAAACACAACTCATCTTCTTGTGCAGTCGGGTAAAAAAGTTGGTATTAATGTATTTGCGAGGGCCCACCTGAGATATCGACTACCTAAGGGCCTTTCCAAGGCTTAATCCGGTACTGAGACATGGGGAGGGACCCCTTCCCCTGCTCCCCTCTGAGCTATGCTACCAATTGACTCACAACCAACAGTAACACAAATTTTCATTTTACTCTTGACTCGTTACCATTTCATAGGACAGCCCACGATACGATTATGTACGATTGGCTACGAAAATGCGATTCAATTCAGTTACATATAGAGAAGAACCATATTTTCCATCTTCAAGAAGAAGAGGTCGAATCACTATAACTTATTCGATTATGACTGCTTTTGTAAGTGTTTACTATTACATTATATTTTTTTGCATTTTTTTTATTAACTTACAATAACAAGCCACATGATCCTTGCATCCTAAGAGGGACCCGTGACCACAACCTAAAATGGGCTCCCATTGTGTATGTATATACATTATACACACAACCTTGCATGTGTAGCCTATACATACAAATATACAGTATAGACCAGGTGCTGGGTTGCTTTTAACTTTTGGTTCCAGGGCTTCAGCTCTGCTAGTTCCCTCATTTGTGGGCCATGACAAGACAATGTCTAAAGTAAAAGCCTGTAATTGTAACACACAGAAATACTCTGACTCTTCAGAAAACTTATTGTACATAAAAAAAACTAAGCTTCTCCCAAGCCATAAGAATCAACATTTTAAGTGCAAAATCATTCTTCTGTTAACTTAAATGTGCAGAAGATGACTTATGTAATTGTGTCTCAAGACCCTTCATATGTAGACTATTGAATTTCTTCATTAAATAAACAATAAAAGTTATGTCTCTATTTTATGATAATATAGTTTTAAAAATAATCTACAGTGCCCTATTACATATTCAGTGCTGCACTATTACACAGTACACTATTACAGTGGTACACATATAAAGTGCTGCATTCACCTTAAAATCATAGGTGCCTGGCTCAAAACTCTCCATTTTTTGTTCTTGATTGCATGTACAAGGTGTGGCAATTTAATTCCCGGATATCACCTGTACAAAAAATATGTACACACCTGTGTACCAGCGGCTACTGTCATCTTCAAAGTCTATTTCTTCTGTAACTATACACCAAGTTTAACATTGTTGAGATTGCTGAAAATGTTTCTAGAAAATTTTTCTAGAATTTTCGAGAAGAAGTATAAAAATTCTATGAAAACCCAGTTACTACTCTTTGAATGATATATAAATCTATGTTATGGCTCCCATAGTTTGGTTGCAATGACCATGGAAACAAAACATACTCACAAAAAAGTTGTAAAAATGAATTCACCAGTTCAAGGAGACTTCAGAAATCAAGGATTCTTATTCACTGTACTGTACGCAGTGAGATTGGGAACATGAAGTTCAGACCTAGTTTAAAATCAACAAAAAATGAAGTCTTATTTCCACAATATCCTAAATTAGTCAATTTAAATGGCTACTAGAATGTGGAGAGAACTCATTGAGAGTAAACGGTTTTGTGGAATCAATCCTGTCTCGCCAACCAATCATTAAGTTGTTTGGTTTGTGGCAGACGTCACAAAAATGTATGAAATGGCTATTCGAACGATGTCGAGCAAGACTGATTATGCCATATGGTCTTTAACATCATATTTTGGTGCTATCCCTTTTGTTCATGAATACCAAATAACTGATTGCACTTCTTCTTTTGTCCACTCAGTCAGCAGCCATTGTTAAACTGACTGACTTAGGAAAATGGTGAAAATAAGGCTTCATTTTAATTGATCCTACACATCAATGTCTGAACTTCCATGTTCTCAAAAAGTCATCTTACTGCGTGCAACACAGTGAATAGAAACTTTAATTTCTGAATTCTCCTTGTACTTACTGATAAAATGATTTTTACAACTTTTTTGAGGATATGTTTTTTCGTGCAGCCATTGCAATCAGAGGCGGGGAACCCAGGGGAGAGAGGGGGAGTGCTCTCTCTTTGGAAAACGGATTGGTCCTGATATATAGTATTTTTTGTGTTAGATAAATTTGTTTTAAATAGCAAATAGTGTTTCCTCCCCCCACCCTTGGTCAGAGGGTGTACTCCACCACTGAGTGCAACGAAACTATGGGAGCCAATCATAACATATATGGAGCTTTAATTAGGATTTCATTAGTGTGTATATTTCTTCTCTAGCATGATCAGTCCATGAAAAATCGCTTTTTGAAAATTGGTCCCGGTTCTTTTGGATCACCTTGTATAGATTTACATAATGTCAAAGACCATCTTTATAATTTTAAAAAAGTTGGTTTTTGTATCTTTAGCTGATTGTTAAAAATGTTTGATCAGCTAGAGTAAGTTTATATGTGGATCGATCAACTATGCGAATCCGATGTGTTTGTTTCAAAGGTGTTGTAATAAAAATGTGTATTAATTTTGTTAAAAACGTTTTTGCCAAATCTATCTAGACTCTTGCAGTGTTGATTGGCATCATGTCGCTTTTCATTTATCGTAAAACCATGACCGACACTTACAAGAAAGTGGCTTTCAGGATTGGCATAGATCTGTCGTTTATTGTGGCACTCACGCCAGCACTAGTCACTGGTGGAATTCAAGTTCTCCTAGTATTAGTTACGGAAGAGATTTATGTCTACATAGCTACTAAACTAACTAAATGGGGTAATGAAGTTGGGGTAATGAAAATTCAATGTCTCTTATTAGTTTTTTTCACTTTCATTTACATCATTGCACGTTTTTTCCGAAAGAAATGCATCGAACAGAAAATGAATTTGAAAATCACCTCATGTTCAAGATATTCATGTTCCAGTTTGTTGACTATAATGCAAGTTTCATCTACATTGCATTCTTCAAAGCAAGGTAAAGATTTTTTAATTTCCATGCAAAGGCACATACACATTTAGAAATCCTGAAACCCATAGGTAATTATGTAGTTGGAGTTTAAAAGGCGTACACGTACAGACTGCCCTAGTACACGTAATGACTGCCTATGTCATTTGATGCCCATAGTTCCTGAAACTCATTTTTTTACTGCTTAAAGCAGAATATTGTCTTAATTGTTAATAAAATGTTTTCCTACCCTAACATACAGAATTAAACAACAAAGTAAAGTGCAATTCAAAAAGTTAAACAGAATTTTTAATTTTTGATTTTTTTTAATAAATCACTTACTCTTACTGACATAACTTTTACAACCTAACATATCAATATTTCGTCCTCCTCGTAGAAACTTGGCCAAGCAAAAAAAAAAAAGAAAACAGAACAAAGAGAAAAATAATTTCAGAAAAGAACCATGAGTGGTACCATCTGCCCACGTTTTTTACCACGCTGAATTAAAAAGTTTAAAGCACAAAAATATCCATGACCACCTGTTCAGTCATACAATCATACTACCAATAAACAGAAATCACCTTTCCGTGTGTGAGATTCGGGTTTCCGGTAGCAGACGTTCCAAAATGGACGCTGAGTGAATGAGACTAAATTTATTTTTTTCTGTTATTAATATTTTTTATTTTTCAAGTTTTTGAACAGCACTTTACTTTGTTGTTTAGTTCTATATTCAATTTGAGCTTTAGGCCTATAAACGGCAGCGTTAAGTCAGTTAGGAGACTAGTTCACACCTTGTCTTCTGCCACTAGTTGACTGTAGTCCCTCCCTAGCTCTAACTTTTTCAAGGGGTAACTTATTGCACGTAAGGGTACAAAGTGAATTGCATGCTCAGACCCTGATTAGCACACCAGCTTAACTAATTCAACACTGCTCTATAAAGGTAAAATTAAGTATATTGTTGTACAATGCAACTTTAAAAATCATGCAAAACCAGTGTCTGGGTGAAGGCTACACCCAGACCTTTGTTTGCTATCTTACACTGTAGGTTATACGATAATGAACTTTTGTAAGAATGCAGTAATCTTCAGCATTTAAAGCCACCGTATTGTATATTTTCAGTTTAAGCCGAGGTTTGTATCCTAAGATAACGGGAGACCACATGGTCCGTAACTATGCTTTGCCAACCGAACATGTAAGAAGCGACTATAATGCTAGATTAAATCACGAGTAATAACAAACAGTTATTTGATTGATTCATTGCAAATTATACATCCATAAAAAACTCTCTTCTCATGTTCAGTGTGACGTAGGAAGCTGTTATGTTGAAATGACTATCCAGCTGATAATAACTATCATTGGAAAACAAGGTGTGCTTATAATCAAAGAATGGATTAAACCGTAAGTTCATTTGAATCTTTAACCGCATAAAGATTATTTCTTTTTCAAGTTGACTTCCTCAATTTTCTAGGAAAATGTTCTTGATTCTAAGAAGAATTCGAGGAAAACCTCGACCCTTAGGAACATCCAGATGGCAAAAAGATTACAATTTGGTCAAATATAGTGGGGTTCATCGCCAACATCTACGATACGGTACAACCACCTCCCATTTGAGTTGTTTATCAATAATTTGGATTTGTAAAACCAACATGTTCTAACAAATTTTATGCATACAAGAAGTGCAAGTCATTTTTTTGCACTATGATTCGAGACTTCTTGGACACCCTGTATTATGCTAATGAAGGCAGTTGTGAGTTCTCAACAGGAATAAGTCTGAAGGTTTTTTCATTGACATGTTTTTCAGCAATGCAGTTCAGTTTTATCACAGTCTTTGTCGTGGCTTTCCCATTGGCTCCTTTGTTTGCCCTGATAATGAATATGATTAACATGCGAGTCCATGCTAAAAACCTTCTATGTTTAACTCGCCGCCCTGTGCCTTATGACTCAAGAAACATTGGGATCATGTCTCATATTCTTGAAGCGGTTTGCAAAATAGCCATCACGTCCAACGTAAGCATAGATTTCTAATGTAATTACAGAAAAATTACCAAAATGATATTTGACTATAACACTAGTTGTGGTGACAAGTTTTGGCCCTAGGTGCTAATTTAAAATGATTATCGAACTTTTGTGTCCATAAATCTGATTTACCAGAACACTTTTCAACAACAGGCATTCATCATGGCATTCACATCAGAAATGGTTCCACGATTTATTTATCAATATGAAAATAATGGAGATGTGAGAGGCTACACAAACTTTACAATGAGCTTGATTGGGCCATCAGTCACAAACTTAAATGAGTCTTGTTAGTAAGTGAATCTTGATATTCATATGCATGCCTTCTTTTTTTGGTACAGTCATACACCTCTAATGTGGCTGGTTAAGGACCGCTGTAAAGCATCTCAAAGTAAAGCGAGGCCTGTTTTTTCGCTTGCCAGAGCATTTAAACGTCTACTAAAAGCATGAGTTCTGTGTGTACTGGCAGTATACAACAAGGTGTTCCTAAAAGGTCTAGTTAAATTTTAACCACAAATGTTAAACATCAAAACAACAAAACATCCATATAAATGGAAATGCTTCCAGTCCGGAATAACACAAGGTGTAGTCACGTAATTGCATAAGCTTGTTGGCTCATACTCGGTGTAGGTATGCAAATGAGTATGCATTTTCAAGACCCATGTTTACAAGGCCCTTGACTATTTGTTGTTTTGATGTGGTTAAAATTTTATAGACCTTTAAAAAAACCTCTAGGTATGTGTAATTTTAGTTATTTGTTTAGTATTAAAGCAACATTATGTATAGTTAAGTTGAAAGCACTGTTGCTGACAGATCGCCTTAAGAGTGACACAAAAGTCCAAAACAAAAAAAAGAATATTTTATTGTACAGTAGTAATGAATGTTTTATTTTATTTCATTAGAGTGTGCAACTGCACACTCTAATGTCAAAAAGTATCGTACCGGTAATATCAACCAAAAAAATTGTATTACTTTTTTAACTTTTATTTTTTTGTTTAACTTCACATCTTTATCATAGAACTATCAAACTCTCTCTTTATCCTCAATGAACTACTTTTAGAGGGGTTTGTTAACTGTGGCCAGGTAAAATACTTGATATTAAATATATCAATACAAAAAAAAATTTGAAAAACAAAGATCGATATATGAAATAACGATACTTTAAGTATAGATATTTCGGTCTGCACAATCTTATGAAACACTGTGCACGCCTATGATCCTGCCAACATATGAGGTGCTACTCGAAAGTTTTTAGAATTGAAATGTACGAAGTAAAAGGAGTGTGGTACAGAACTGTGCCGCTAGGTGCCACTTCCAGTATTACTAAAAAATCAATCTATTGAATTTCGTTGCTGTGTAAAGCCACATTTGTGTACAATTTGTTTTTTGTGAGGTTAGGTTTGTGGTATTTCACAATTGCCGTCATGAACGAGACATCCTGAGATATGGGCCAAACAAACATGGGTGTTAAACATGACAAGAAGCTGTTTCATTAATCCCTTACTGTGTGTAAACGTTGAACTTCTACAAGCACACTCGTCCTCACCCCCCTTACTCTAGCCCTAAACCCTCTGTGACGTTTTCCCCAAAACTGAATATGAAGCTCAAGGAGAACAATTTGACATGGTAGAACAGATTCAATAGTTATCTCTAAACATGCTGAAAAGGCTTACAAAAAATGATTTGTTTTCTGAACACGAAAACTGCAATAGGTCTAACCTTTAATGCAGTAGGACATTGCTTTGAAGGAGACGATTGTCAATTGATTTTTATTGTAACTGGATGATTTTTAACAATTAAATTCTGGAAACTTAGGGTATCACCTCTCATATGAAGCAACACCTGGAATTGATACTGTTTGTCTCTGAATTTTAATGAGCAGAAATGTAATCAAGATGATTTCCGTGGTTTAAAGAGAACTTCCCTAAACCAAACTAACAAAATTACAAAACCTATCCATTACAATGCAACAGCAATTTGTACAATGATGTCAATTCCAGCAAGCTTAGAATATTTGGGCAATTAAGCTCAACATCTACTTAATCAGTGGGCTGTATTCACTCTCAATGAGAGTCATTCCATGACAAATCACCCAAGCGAGTTAGTCTCACCCTCTCAGATTTTGCTGAAATTTTGTTTACGTATTGAAGTAGTGGGAGAAATCACAAATATCAAATTTAATGTCTTCAGGTCAACAAGTCCAAAGTTATGGAGAGTTCAAATTCAAGATGATCTTTCAATCCCCCAGTAGATTTTCTTTGAAAACTCAAAAACTAATAGCTCTATGAAGTTGGTTTAAGTGTCATTTTAAAGGGGAGAAACAGGGGATAACACAATAAATTATATAAAAATATGAAGTCAATGCAAGGTAATCTTTTAACAGAATACTTCAAATCAAAATTTAGGAAGTTTACCCGAAATGTTTTCGGCCTAAAAAAATTGTGTAGTTACCTCATGTAGTAGTCTTTACAAAATCCCGGGGGTAAATTTTTTTTTGTTTCCCACAATTAATTCTTGCACTGCATTTGTGCTTGAATTTCACTGTAACATTGGCTACCATGAAGCCAACCTTCGTTTCAAAGCAGAGCTCTAAGCTAGCTTAGCAGCGAAGCTAAGCTTGGAGCTATGCGCTGGATGGAAGGTTGGCCTCATGAAAGCCAATGTACAGTAAAATTCAAGCACAAATGCAGTGTAAGAATCAATTGTGAGAAAAAAAATTCACCCCTAGGATTTATTGCATATTGAAAGACTACCACACAAGGTAAGTACACAATGTTTAGGCCGAAAATATTTCGACTAAACTCTCTAAATTTGGATTTAAATGTTTGTTAAAGATTACCTTGCATTAACTTCACATTTTTGGAATCCTGTTTCTCCTCTTTACAATGACACCTAAATTAACTTCATCAGAGCTATTAGGTTTTTTAGTTTTGAAAGAAAATCTACAGGAAGATTGTAAGGTCATCTTGAATTTGAACTCTCCATAACTTTTGACCTGTTGACCTAAAAATTTTAAAATTTGATATTTGTGTTTTCTCCCACTACCTCAATACGTAAAAAATTCCAGCAAAATCTGAAGGAGTGAGGTGAACCTTTGCAGTTTTTTGGGTCATTTGTCATGGAATGGCCTATTATTAACCAAAATAACTCAAATGTTTTTATTGCTACGTAGTTAAATTATAGGCTACTAATTAAACAAATGCTAATCCAACAAACTTAATAACAGTTTCAGAAATCTGTTTTTAGACGAGGATGGCAGTGCTTCGGGAAGTTTATGGCGCATTCGAACTATCCGTTTCATTTTTGCAATTACATACGAGGTAATTGGTATAAAGCCTGTAGTGTAATATACACCTAAGGATTTTGTAAAACCAAGTACAGATAGTCTTCAATCTATGAGAGAATAGTTTTGCAAATACTTCACCAAAAATTGAAATATTCATAAAATAGAATTACAGAAGAAAATTCCAACTCAAGTGCCGTACACATTGTGGAAAGTTGCAGATGCATTAATGTTTAATAACTAGTAAAACCACTGCACAGAATCGCATATTAGCAAAATATTCTCACATATAGTGAGATCTTCGATGACTTCTTCACTTCATAATAACAAACTAGCATACACAGTAGAAAACTCGCATAAATGGAGAACTACTGCATTAAGAATGGTTTCCACTGCCGCGTTCCATCGCAGAAAAGGTTGAACAGCAAGCTGTGAAATCGTGATCGAGCCTAGAGCTTGACGGTTAAGGTGACTACCGCAACTGAATGGCACAATCCCATGACGTCACGACGAAAACACAAATAGTGGAAATCTAAGGGCAGTAAACACAAAGCTTTGCGCCAATGGAAACTAAGCATTAAGCTTAGTTTTCACTGGCGTGGTATTTGTCGCTTATTTTACAAGGTTGTCGGCTTGCAGAATCTTAACCGTCAAGTTCTGGGCTAGATAGCGACATCAGAGCTTGCCATTCGAGCTTTTCAGCACTGGAACGCGCCAGTGGAAACTACCCTTTAATCTGTAAACCATTGATAGCAACACTACTTTGTATTAACTTTTTATTTTTTATTGTTTCCACATAGCATGTAGCCTATTCTATTCACTATTTAGTGAAAAGTATGGTTCCTCAAACACCGAAGCTAGTCCAATCTCTGATGGATAGAGAAAAACATTTATCAAAGCGTGCATTGCTAGATAAATATATACAATAGGCCTATTAAGAAATTGATAAAAAAATAATTAGAATTACAAAACATTAAAATATAAGACAAAGAATTGCTGCAGTGTTGTATAAATTATTTCAATGCAGCTCATTATAAGACTTTTACATGAATCGCTGTCAATGACTTTGTTTGATATCGTAATAATTTGGGTTTGATATTAAAATAACAAATCTTACTTGATATTAAAATAGAACCCTAGTGCTAAAAAGATTGAATTTTCACGGAATCATATATTGTGTACGAGATGTGTTTCCATAAATAAATTGAAATTTGTTTAAACCGAGGAATTCTTTTGTGTACAGTGAAATTTTATTATGAAGAACTTGTTTAGGAAAGAGATCTCAAGCTTGATATTTATTAAGCTCTATTTAGATTTACATTTTGTTCATAGGCTTTGTGCATAGCCATTTATAGGACTAATTGTGAACTGTACTCATAACTGCGTTTTTCTTAACAATTCCTGTGTCATTGATCGAAACATTTAATTGTATGATGTATCCAACAACTTGTAACAATGGTGAGTACTGTATCATTTTATTATATGATGTGAATGTAACCTTAATTCAACATAAGTCTATACAGCATAAAATTGCTTAAAAACAAAAACCAACTTCCAGAGATGCCATGTATGGTACGGGTACCAATCAACCAAACTATATACATTCGGTTTTACACAAGTAGTGGTTTGCCAGATTCTATATCATCAAGTTTTATGAATCACACATGTAGATGGTAAATACAGCTTAAGTCTGAAAGCTCTTAGCAGTTTATGGAAAAGTGTTGTTGTTTTTCCTTTTTAAAGTTTTATTTAACTTCACTTGGCTGTTTGAAGATGGTGAAGTGGTTCTACCTCTTTGAGCTCATTTTCTTGGGGAGTTTATGATGACCTATAGAGCTGAAATTTAAAACATAGACATAGCCCGTTGGACAATTTGTTGTGTTAAATTTCGATGAATTCATGTCATGTTGTTTTGAAGAAATTGACATGTCAAGTTGTTTTTCGTTTCCTGCTGAGTAAAATGCTACATATTTAGTACAGTCAAAGTTACAGTTTTTATAGTCACATTACACCATTGTTGAAAATCAATAAAAATACATATATACTGTACATAAATGTTTGGTATAGCTTTACTACAGATAGTGCATCATCTGAGTAACCAGTTATTATTGGAAGTTTTAAACCACTACATATATGTAGTTTATCTGGACTGGGCAAGCACCAGAAGTGGATTAAAATAGGCCAGGAAATATTTTGGAAAAGCCAGAATCATTTGGCTCTGTCTCTGTGGCAAAATGCATTGTCGTCTTGAAAATTGACATTGGAGTCATTGAACTGATCCTCGATGGTTAGAATTGGAAAATGTTCTAAAATTTCAGCATGTGTAGATCCTCTATGAAGCGAGATCCATGGAGCGAGGCCCCTGCACTTGAAAATGTAGCTTTCTAACAGCACCAAATCACAGTGGATCCCACTTTGCACCAAGTTTCGTACTTCAAAAATAACTGTATACCAGTACATAATCGTGGTTCATAACTTGAACTTCATAAACCGCAATTTATCGTCGAATTTTTTTTTTCACTTAAATCACCAAGTATTATTATTATTATTATCCTAAAAACCAACATGTGGCAAGGCTTTCGCCCGAGAAAAAACTCCAGCACGGGCCCTAAGGACCAAAGTGACTGGAGCCGGCTAGAAAAGAAGTGAATAAAATTAAATTGGGGGATGGGAAAGGTGTTGGGAGTGTTGTGAAGTACAGGATCATCAATCATGAGAGTGTTATTTGTTTAAAAATTTTCTGACAGTCCTGCATGTGTTGAGAACAACAGCCTTTTGAAGTGTCCTATATGTATATTTATTTATTCCTAG
>JAQIWH010003442.1:0-19990 GCA_034695005.1 Cryptops parisi | reverse complement strand
GAAAGCACAATTTGAATATGATTTTATGTTTATAGCAGTTGTAATCATTTCAGGAAACATGTAAAATAAATTTTCTCAAAGCACAACATTTTGCACAACATAACAAAAAAATTACTGCGTGTACTGCAATTATTGTGCCACTAAAAAAGTTGATGAGCAAATTTCACAGCTTACGACTATAAAAATTACTAGAGGTGGAAACTAATTTTGATGAAATAAAACAAGTACCCTCAATAGAAAGAAAACTTTGTTGTTTGATACCTTTTCATGTCAAGAATGAATGATAAGGTATCAAACTCAGATAAACTATATGTAGTAAACTATGAATAATATTAATATATGTATTATGTTTATTTATTTATATTAACAATGCTTTAGTTTGGCTAAACTAACTATGTGGTTGTCATCATCAGCAACACTCGATGAGAAAAATTCCACCTCTACAACTTACTGTACAGTACATAAAATGTAGGCTGTGACAGTAGCCTACTTTATGGAGGTTGAACTTGCAACTTTATTCCTCTTCCGTTTGCATGATTTGAGTAATATATACTTTGTCAATCTAGATAAAGGGACTCGGTGCTCAAAGATTTGTTGAAGTATTTAAAATACGCCATGTTTAAAGTCACTTACGTTACAGTATATACTCTTTTACGTTATCAATTTGAATTAAAAATGTTTGGGTAATGAGAACTCAAAATTGACCCGTCTAATTAAAATTTTAATATCATTTTATACTTAACTTGTATATCAACACTCTAACAACATCGGGACTTTAACATATTGTACAATTAAAAAAATTGTAGGCCATGAGCAACGTATCGACCAAAAAACCTACTTTTATTTATGAAAAAAGATAATTTAAACACAAATTTCACAATTTTACAAAATAAACATTGCTTTTATACTGACACTGCACACGTAGTTATTTAACTTTAACAGTTAAATTTCGCCATAAGAAAAAGTGTCTCCTTTTTGCATGGAATGACCCTACCATCAAAATTAGTGGCATACAAGTGAAAACTTATTTTATTTGAGGTAGGAAATCTCAAATTTTATGTAATATTCTCAACATGGATTTCCTGCTCATTATAAAGTGATATATTTTTTATTTCTAAGGTAGGGCTTGTTTATTCGTGGAGAAAATACTATTGGGTTGATGCAAAATTAACGACCGCTTTTATTAGTGTCCTCCTAATAAAAAACGGTCGTTAATTTGGCATCAATCCAATACAATTATCGAGTGACCAAAATAATAGGTATTGTATGATTTGATAAGAGTGGTGGGCATCATGTGATCAAGTGCCTGAGATTTGGTTATCTGGGTTGTTAAGTATTGAAATCTTTGTGAAACAAATCTAATTGACAGAAGCTTATCAAATAAAAATCCATTATAACTTGCGCTAAATAAAATTTGCAACAGCTGAACATTGTAAATGCTCAGCTGTCAACACAACATTGCCCTACATTAAAGGGTCTAAAAGAAGTCCAATTCAAAAGTTCTGTATAAATTAGACCCTAAACTGAATCCACATGGCACACGCAGGATCCGAACCAGGACCACTCACTCCAGAAGTGGACACCTTAATTAGCATAGGTAGACAAGGAATTTTATGTTCTTACATCATCACTCAACTCACCTCTAAAATCCATGACATCTTGGCTCTCGGGGCTGGAAGAAGGAGTTGAATGCCGCGATCCACCAGTACTTCCATTGCAGAGAGTTGAGGAGGAGCTTTTTGACAAGCGTCCATTAAAATTGTGGTTGGAGTTATGAGAATGATTGTATCCATTCACACCATTTAAAATTGGCCCCATTGCAGACTCTTCACTTTTGTTTTCTTTACAGTTATTTAATAATCGGCTGGATTCGTGTTTAGCAGATACTGCAGCATGATGATTCCTATGATGATGGTGATGGCTCAGGCTTCCGTTGTAGCCACCATCAGGCTGATAAACGTCCGAGCGATGGTTACTAAACTCCGAAGCACTGGAATCATTTTTGCACACGTCCTTCGAACCACCATTCACCACCGCACCATTCATTTCATTCTTGTGATTTGCAAACATACGGTGACCATCAGTTCGAGAATGATTCTCACTCTTTGAAACATGAACACTTTCCTGCTTAGAGTGATTAACAACAGGATCCGCTTGTTTGGTGTAGTGCGATATCCGTTGCTTCTTGTTGGGGAATGGATCACGATCATCACTTTGGCGTTTCTAATAAATAAATAAATAAAAAATAACCAACTGTTATTTTTGATTTACCAACACCTTGCAGTAATGCATCAAAACAATAAAAACTGCAAAATTCGTTTCAAGTCTCTTCAAGAGTAATGTTTTCTATTCAGGGCATCAACTAGACACTTCTGTCATGCATACAGATCATTTTAGATTTGATTGATTATGTTTACGCATATTCTAGCAAGTACATTAAAAAATACATTTTAAGAATACACTTCATATATATATATAGTAGAACCTGAACATTAGTCATTAATCAATCCCTTCCAGAGGGACTGACAAATACTGATATCGGACAAATTTAAAATCAATTTTTTGGTGACCAGCCACCAAAACATGTGGTGGTCAGCTTAGGGCGTATATACATACAGTCTTATCACCAAAGCCTTACAGTTAGCTATCCACACTATATTGAGTATAGTTTTTAATAAATTATATTGTTTTTCTTAAAAACTCACCTTTCCTGACTTTGACGACAATATTGAATTTTTGACAAATACTGGAGCATTTATTTTGCCGAAAAAAATGTGACAAATATTGGTTTTGAAATAGGGGTTTTCAGATATAAAGATTCCACTGCACCTATTTTGACATCAGTATCTGTCACCAGATCCTGTGCTGTCTCAACACACTTCCCTCACAAGGAAAACCAATTTAAAGACATTCTAGAATCTCTATTCGTCACCAGATGTCGCCCCATGTCTCGACTCTCGCACCATAACAGATGACTCACTCACCAGTGAAACTAACATAAAATGTACAATAATACATCCAACTAATCAATAAAAAGGTATTGTTACCTGTACAAAACTAGGAGAGTTGCCGGAAATAGTTCTACTGGGAGACAGTTCAATTTCACCGTTTATAGGTGACAAATTTTGTGCCATCCGTCTGAAAGAAACAATGTTTCATCAGTAACAAATTTCTCATTGAAAATATCTTTATACAAATACCAAGATAAAATAGAAAACACAGAAAAAAAATTCTTTTGCAGTTGATGCTTAATCACAAATCCAAACCAAATGTTCAATAAAAATTCATAAATTATTTTTCCGTTATCTACCAGCCCTTATCTTGGTGTCCATTACAACACATTTAGCAATCATTCAAATTCCATTCTCAAACCTTTTTAAAAGTTGCCTATCATCGTCCGTATAAAATGGCCAATTTTCTTGAACTTCGCTCCATACATGCTTTGCCAATTGAAAAGAGTTATTATTCATCGAAGCAACTTGCGACAGGATGCTAGTTAAAGATTTCTTGTCCTTTTCTTTTATTCCATCTAACAAGAAAACAGATCACCAAAAACACAAAATTTAAAAAAAAAAATGCATACACACATTGACAATTGTAAATAAACCTACGTACCTTTCATTAACCTCGCTAACAATTCTGGCTTCTTGTACGACCGCACTGCTAAAAGATGAATAATCCTTTCCCTGAAATGAAGTCATTCAAGGAGTTTAAAACATGGAGTTTAAAACATGGAGTTTAAATCAATATCAACACATCTCGAAATGTAAAGTTTATAAACTTGGTCTTCTTTTAAGACAAACATGACATTCTCACCTGTATGACCTTTTCATGATTTCTGGGTTCCCATGAGATTTGGGAGGGTTTGAACTGCCTTTGGAAGAAATGATCGCATTGTTACTGCTGTTGCTGTTACTAGACGAAGAGTTGACATTGTTGTTGTTGTTGCTGCTGCTGCTGCTGCTGCTTGTGCTGCTGACATAGCTTGTCACTCCGTTTAGATGTCCATTTACAAGTGGTTTATTCAGCAGTGGATTAGAAGACTTGGATGATGTGTATGAAGGTGATGTGTGTGATTGCCTTGGCAAATGGGCTAATGTTTTCTTGACTTTTACCTTTCGGCCCACATAGGGACCAGCAGCCTTGATAACTTTGGTACTAAAAACAATTTAAACAAGCATTGTTAGAACAGCACCATATCTAATTAATAATAATATACACACAAATAACCAGGCAAAAAAAGGATTAATGCTACAAACCAATTCTTTTTACTCTCCTCTTCTGCGGCAGCCATTTTAACCCTTGTCTTTTGGTACACATCATCTTTTGCATGAATATGCATCTTGTATTGCATTGCACCCAAAGATTCCAATGATCTGAAAAACCAAGATGAAACCCTTTAATCACACAACCACATAATCAAAACAGACCATCTTTATACATGTTCCCCGATTCATTATATTTTTGTGGACAAAAGTTCGCTGCTTTAATGAATAGCTTCTTGACGGCAACAAATCTTTTCTTGAGTTTACTCTAAAATGACCATATTCACAAAATGTCAAGTTGATTATCAATTCTGAGCACAAAAAAAAGTTATCATAACACAATAATTAGTGAAAATATCAACATAGCTGGATAGCCAGCATATACGTATTCATAGAGTTACATTATTAAACAAGACAAACTTAGAGGTGGCAGAAAAATATAAAAGTTATAAAATAGTTATTTAGTTTTTAAATAATTTGGTCTGGCCCACTAAACGCATTGTACACTATTTGTTTGTCTGTCTATTAACTATTTGTGGTTTCTTTTAAGTACCTTACCCTACAGCCTGTAGCATTCAAAATATAAATGGCAAATGTAAATGATTGCAAAATTTGTTTCAGTGTATGCATAATATATCCTGGATCATGTCTATTCTATTTTTTATAGCTCAATTATTTCTTTATATGTGATGGAATAATCTCATAAACTGTCCTTCGTGAAAATATTGGACAAACGCAGCTTAGACGGTTAAACTGTTGACAAAACGGAAATGGTTGTTTCCCATAGTGAAATTCCATACATTTTCTCACCAGAAAGTTCATGAACAGTAATAACATGGCAAAAATAAGAGAGTAAACAACACAAAAATTTTCAGTCATATACCTGGATCCATTTTGCCTGACACAGTCAAAACTTCCTTGTAAACCTTCAGTTTCTGAAGCTGGTGAGAAGGTAAAATCAAAGGAATGTTCTCCACTATTTGAAGATGGAAATGTTAGACTCTGAAATTTAATGTTAAACAAATTACAAAACATCACAATGATCTAATGCAAAGTTCATTTGTGGCAAAGAAACAAAACCAGAAACAATAAGTTTTCTACTTTGAAGATAAAACAAATCTCCCCCCCTCCTCAAATCATAATCATGTTTTACTATTCATTCAAAATAAAATACTTTTAAAAAAAAAAATATCCTCAAAATTTTACGCATCATCAAAATTAATCATCACAATCTTTCTATTGGTGCATGTTGAAAAACAGAAAATGATAAAAGGCCCAGTTGTCGGCACCTTCAAATTAAATTTTACTGGTGCATTGAGAAAAGGTTACATTCTTTCTTAGAAATAAAATTAAGATCAAGAGAGCAACAGCTTCTTGAAAATTCTGTGAACTCCCTTTTCTCCCTGGCAAGATAAAAGTAACCATTATGTGATTGCAGGAAGCGAATTAAAATAGCATTTCTCGTCCATCTTACTTCATTTTTCAAGGTATAGATTTACCGCAACTGGGTGGGTATTACACCCAACAAACTGCGACATACCTTCCTATCTTGCAATTAAAATGAGTGGTGACTTGTTCATTTATCAAGTGTCAGTTTTATGTAATATAACTACTACATTATTTAAAGTGCATTTTCTTGTAAGAAACACTTGCAAACTTGAGTCGAAATAATAAAACGGTTGCCCAATTGAATGATAATTTAACATGTAGTGCATCAAATGAAGATTTATGCCATTTTATAGACTTCTCATTAAAAATAATAAGCAAGCACAAGAAAAAAAAGCATTTCAAACCAAAATTAACAAATTAATTTCTGAGAAAGAACATAAAGTTCTACTGAAACATGATTTACTATTTTTCAAGATGTTAATGACGTCAGTTTAGGTTTCCACATTTAAAAAACACAAAACAACTTGTGTGTTTTGTTTTAACTAAGCAAACTAAGATGGTTATTGGAAATTGTATTTGACAACTATGACTTTCTGGGTTTCGCAACTTCCATTACAAGAATTTCAGCACAACTTTTAACGGTCATCTCCTATTTCTAAGAATGTTGGTATATTTAGCATAAAATAAGTATGTTGAATGTATGTGAACATAGAAAGTAGATGAAGAAGCTATGTACATGTAGGAAAAAAAACAGGCATCACAAAAATGAGAGCAACAGGAAAAAAATAACCAATAAACTCTTGAGTACAAACAAGATGGAGTGTCAGATCCTCTTTCGTGACGTAGTGTAACGGATGTAGTTTGTCCATACAAAATCTAATGACATTTTTTTTTTCGGAAATTGTGACAATAAAATGAGGGAAGAAGAGTTTTATATCTAGTATTATATATGAAAAAAAAAATCAGTGTATGCAAAGATATGGACTTTACACAGGTCTTTCTATTAGTGCCAGGGAAATTGCTAAGAACTGGTAATTTGGAAATACAATTGACCTAAAAAGCGATCATTACCACTATACTCTGAAAAGACTGGTTTTGAAAATTCAGGTCAGACGGAGCTGTTTGAAATTTTTTAGTCAGCCCAGTGGAAAGAAAACTGCACATTCACTATTCAAGTCTAGAAAATTGTTCCAAACACAATCACATTCCACCACCTATTAATTAATGGAACTCTCACAACCTAGCAGTTCAGGTAAAAATCATCAATGAAGCAACACCTTGTCAAAGCTGACTGACTTCATCAAAATCAGTTCCCATTAAAATCTTTTACATGGCTGAAACTTAAATCTGCTAAACGATTTCTGATAAAAGTTTAAGATTAATTTAATTCGTTATTATTTTTTTTAAATTGCAATTAATTGGTCTGGCTAGTTGATAAGAGTAAAAAAAAAAAATCCAAAAAAGTTCACTGGTTTTGTAATCTGATAATCTGAACAATACTTAATAAAAAAAAAAACTGGTTAAGTTAGTTAAGACTCTTAGTTACAAGAAATTTCAACGATAAAGGATAAAAAAAAATATAATATACAGAAAACGTAGCAAACACAAGAGTCCTTTATGTTTGATGATTTGATCAATAGCAATAACTCATCCAAATGATCATGTAACATGTGATTACACCATATGATATGCCATTGTCGAATAAGCAATACATCATCGTGTTTATCTTTTGAAGCAAGATTAGAAAAAAATTTAGGGCCATTTGTTGTTCACAATGTTTCCTTGATTTTGAAATAAACGTCCCATAAAAATTCTTTGCTGTATTTTAATTCAATATGACACTTTGAATAAACTCCACGTGTCAATGTATACAAATAGTAGTCAGGTGACAAAAGAAGGTAAAGTATCAAGTAGCTTAAATAAAAAAAAGTTTAAATACAGTATATACCACAAATCTTACAATAAATACTTGTTAAATAATTAATACAATAATTTTTGGAAAATTTCTCTAAATGATGAGTTAGTTTTTTTTCGAAAAGGGACCACAAGCAGTCGTCTACCTATTAGGGGTGAGACGACCTATACAACAAAATACGTTTCAGTATCACCAAAGTGCAGTAGACATCAAAAGCATTTCAGCTTTCATTGAGTTCATTTTAGCTGCAAGGTTACCTTCTTATTAACCTTGACTTCCATCATCTATGCCTACAGGTGGTGATGTCACTGAACTCTTGGTCAAAGTTCTGCAGGTTTTCATCATCAGATGATTATCAACAAAGACACTTTTCCAAAACCCATATATTTGGAAGATGATCATTACATAAGTTCAAGCAGACAGCAGCAAAAGAAAACTCAAAGAACCTTACTGACTATATTAACCCATTCACATTATAATAATAAACGATGTGAAAACAACGTCCTGTTGGTAGCATTTTCCCAGAAACGTGGAGAAATAAAAGATCCAACCTATATATGAAGAATTTAATACTGACTCGTAGTTAATCTTGATAGAAACACCCAGAAAGTTCCAAAATTAATGTAACAAATACATTAATTCTATATTCCAACATAAACACGACCTACAGTATGTTTACTAAAGATTAGTCACGCTAAATAGTTCGAATGCTAACTTCCAATGAGCAAGTAGTTTAATCTTGTGAAATATAACGGTTGTATAAATATAACAACCACTTTACAAGTTAACAATAACAACCAATTTCTGTTCCACTTCACGATATGCAAGGAATCAAAATACAATAGAACTTTGATTATCCGAAAAATAGAACTTTGATTATCCGAATTCGCGAACCTCGATTAACCGATATTCTTTAACAACTGAACCCACTTTCACTTGGGATGCTGCTGCTTAAAGTCGTATGAGCACCCTAAAAAAAACCTTGACATTATATTGTAAATTTAATGTGATAATGCTCTGCAAATTCTGTATTTTTATTACACTGTATTTAATGCATTAAACGTGTAATTGATTTTTTTGGCTTTTACATTCTTAAAAATACCCGATTTTAAACAAAAATTCGATTATCCGAAATTTTCGATTTTCCCAATTAGTTCTGATAAAAGTTTAGTCCTTTTTTTTTTTGTAGGGAATTGCTGTAGTACCCAGTGATTTTTTGTGCGTTTGTATTATCTTGTTTTGTTGGAACCTAACCTATTCCATCCAGGGATGCTGGACCAATAAATAAATAATTAATATATATTTTACTTTACTATACTTGGATCATATTTTATGCAGGGTGGCTCAAAAGCAGGAAAGCATTAAGTTGTAGTTCCATTTAATATGAGACTTAATACAAATTAATATTTTTATATTCAAAAGATGATCGATCACTGTACTAATTAACTTTGAAGTACTAATTATTGATAGATTTAATAAGCCTATATATATATTATACTAAAATATTTTATTACAAATGAAAGAAGATATAGTTTTCTTCAATTCTATTCTAAAATTCTAATTAAATAAAAAAAGAAGTTAGGTTATTTCAATTATAATTACAGCATACATTCTCTTGTTTGAATTTTCATAAGTTTACATGAAAAAGTTCTTTACTTTTATTATTATAATTATTATTATTATTTTGTTATTTCCATTCGATTTATTTTGAATTCCTTCGGTTCCAAAATCCAATTCATAGAAACTTGATTATTGAAATCATTAAAACCTTAGCTACCAGATGGAACATAAAATGCCTCATTTCCATTGAACCCTATTCACAAACAAACAAACAAACAAAAAAACAGCCTTTTTCATCTATTCAACCAATTTTTTTGTAGTTCAACTGCCTGAACAAGTTTTTCAATCACAAGGAAAGTGGAGAAGCTTCGGCTAATGGAAGGGAAAGTGTCATAGACACTAGAGCTGCAAAAATTCCTACTTTAAAAACGATGAACCAATCATTAAAAGAACCTTCAAACCAAATCAAATAATACAATGTATCGCTATTCGAATTCAATACTGTACTTAAATCAACTATGTCAAAAGAAGAAGAAGAAGAAAAAAAAAACAATGACCCAAGGTTGTTAAACATCGATTCACTGGCACTTTGTTTTTTCAAGGTGCAGGTGACCATGAACATGTAAAAACCCAAAGGACAGTTTGTAGAAACACAACATTGGCCCACCTGTTGGGTAATTGATGTGAATATCTAGCCCAGAAACAAACATTATGAACTTTTTTCGAGGAAAAAAAAAATAAACCAAAAACAAAATTGCCACCTGATTCAACCTATCATCAAAGTTGACACAAGTGGAGATTTTCGCATTTCTTATTGCTTGATTGTCAGTTCACGTCTTAAGGTCAACCACACTCCCAGTTATCCCAAGTTGTTACACTTTAATCTTTTAACTTTTACATCTAAGTATTAAACATTTGCATAAGCTACTGTTTGTTGTCACTTAAATGTTTGTTACGCAACTTCTTTAATGTTGCCAAAATGATAAAAAAAAAAATTGATGAAGGTACATAATAAATAAAAAACAAAAAAGACTATTTGACTACTACTGGAACAATTCTCCATAATCAATAGCCTACAGCTGTATGGTAAAGACAAGTTTCCCACATTACAAGATATTAGGTTAGATAGATAAGACTCAAGCATAACAATAAAGTAAGAAATTAAGGAAACAAAAATTATATCCCCAGGTGGCCCTAAAACATCCTATCTTCAATTGTATCACCATCAATCGTAATTCTTTTTATGGAAATGCAAAACAGAGACTGGCAAGCTTGACATATGCTTTTGATTTTTTTTCTCTAAAACATGCTAAAAATATACTTCCTTGACAATAGGTATTATGCGCATTGTACATTATGTAATGTTACAGTTTCTGGAAGTTAACTTGCTTTCACTGTATGCCCGTTTCTACGAACCCACCTGGCATGAATGATAAACAAAACTAGGTATTGTACTAATGCAAAAAATTAAACCGTAATGATACTACAAAAGCTATTTCCATGAAAAAATGTTCCATTCTAAACATAACCCAGCAACATTTGTAATAAAGTTATATCGTAGCAGAAATATATATTAACAGAAATTACGAGATTGGTAAATACATGTAGTTGTAGATTTTGTTTTTCTTATTGAACTGTCATGAAATACAAAAAATGTCCACACTGCATTAAATAAACAACAAGTGAAAGTAAACATTGATCACATCTGTATTTTGTGCATTACATTTCCGCCATAAGAGTGTAAAGAAAAGCCAGGAAGTTTCAATTTGACTTATGATGCACTTGCTACAGATACACACAATCTTCACTTTATTCAATCATCAGCGTATTACATGTATATCAAGTAATGATAAAAATAAATTATCACCAATCCTTGTTTCTTTGCCACCATAAACTTATTGTCAATCAACTATTCAATTTACAACAACGGTTCAAGATTGAACAAAATTAACAGTAAAAGGCTACAAGATTCACTTACCCCTTGATTTCCATGGAATTGAATTGTTGGTTTCCTACCCGTATGTCCCTGGAAAGACACAAAAAAAAACACATATGGTCAAAGAGTGAATCGAATTACCATATTAAGGAAATTAGATAGGGAATTTGAAGAGTTAGTAGACGACATAAATCAAATTCAGACAATTGCGATGTGATTTTGAAAAACATTGACCTCGGTAAAGGTTCTCGTACAGGATTGTACTAATGCCTGTTCCTGAAACTATTCCCATCATTCAACGTTACAATTTCACTCGTCAAGAGAAAAATGCTAGGTACTGCTAAGAAAATATGCACATTTAAACACAGCGTGAGAATGCAATCATTGAGAATGCAACTCAAACCTAAGGACTACTGTTGAAACCGATGTCTGGAATGCAGGCATTCTACACAATATAGCCTATATTAAGGGCTATATTGGGCTATATTATAAGAGCTCAAACTTATATAACCAACTATAAATTACGTCCAAATGTTGCTTATGATAATATTCCAACAAAATCAAATCTTGACTATACAGGGTGTTCCTGGAATGTTTGGTCAAATTTTAACCACAAATGTCATGCTTCAAAACAAGCAACTGATACGAACGTGGATCCAGAAATGCTACCCTTCTGAGATAACACAGGTTAAAGTAACAGGATAGGTATATTGTCTCAATCGTTGTGGTTATGCAAATAAGCATGCATTCCTGAACCCATGTTTATATTGACTTTTTTGATTTGTTGATGCTAGCATCATGTAGTTAAGGCCAGCCCTTTCAAGAACACCCTGTATGTGCATTGGTGAAATCTCAAAGTACAGTTGCAACTACCGTTTTCCAATGTTCTGTGGAGTAGAACACCAGTTGATTTTCTCTCTCAAGTGAACTACAATGAAATGTATTCTATACTAGACAAGATACAGTACTCCGTCAATTTCGGAAACAACTTTTTCTGTGTCAATTCCATCACATGTGTAAATTATGTTATAATCAAAATTCTCCAACCATTGTCTTGTATGTTGTCATGACGTATAGAAAATAAAACAATGGATGCAAAAAGTGCTTGTACGGTATATCAAAATCACTAATTTACATGCATGAAAGAATGTATGCTAATGAGACAGGACACACAAAACAGATAACAAAACGAAGTGCAAGTGTATGCACAAACCTTGTGACCTTAGTCTTTCAAACTTTGTTACAAAATCAGGGGGTTCAGCAATATTTTGAATTATCAAGGTTTTCTATTTGTTACTGCATTAGAAGACGTATCAGAGGAAAAAAAATAATTTAATTTTTTCTTGCAACATATAGAGACCACCTCTCCAGCTACAGTCAGTCAACCTTGAAACAATTTTTGTGTCAAAGCATTCTGACAGATCAGAAATTTAAAACAAAACAAAAAAAAACCTTCACACTAATACTGGATGCAATAATCACACAAACAATTAATTGCAAAATCAATACAATAGTTTAGTGTATAAAAAAAAACCTATGATACATGATCAAAAAATTTAATAAAGTAAGCCCCAAGTCATGGCATATTCCCAGACTGGTTTATGGGTTTTCCAGATTTTCCAAATGGATGCATATGAGCATAAAGAAAAAAATACACATCCTGATTTGCGAAAAGGGCAACATTCATGTAATAATGATGAGGTCCTTCTTTCTCTTTCTTTGCTTGTGGAGTGGCAAAGTAAATAGCATAGTTGGGCAAGAGTAAATTAGCCTGAAGCAATTCTTTAAAAACCAGGAACTGTCAGCTTCACAGCATTCTAAGCCTGTCTCAATGGTGGTGGCTGTTATGTTCAAACGCTTTGCAAAACGCCTAAACCTTACAAAAAACGTTTCGGTATTTTTTCCATATTGATGATGAGCTGATGGATGCCCCACTGTTACTTACTTTCCAGTCAGGTTAAAACGCCAACGATACTTGTAATTAAAGTAAGAGTCGAACCTCTTTAAACCGCTATCCTTGGAACTACATAAAAGTACCGAGGCAGTGAACGAGGGTGGCGGTTTAAAGAGGGCGGATTAATGTGTGGTAAGATACAATGGTCCTGTGTTCTTTAGTGGTGGAAGTGACGGTTTAATGAGGATCGATTGTATGAATTTTTCAAACGTAACAATTATTTAGTACAACTATCTCGTATCATATTAAAATATTGCAAATGTTCTTCATATTTCACCAGTAATTTTTCTTTACATATGTGCACCATGTCACGAACATTTTCTACATATTTGCAAATGGTTAAGACTTCCATTCCCGTAATACACTTTAAAAAAATACAGTATAACAGTATTGTGTTTTACAGTTTATTCTACAAACTATCTTGCACCAAATACAAATAAATTATATTTATATACATTATACATTTTTTATATATTATAAATATTTTTATAAGTCATCTTTTTTATATATTCTGCCAAATGGAATCGGTTAATTTAAACTTCGCTTCACGAGGAGAATGAAATTTGTTTGATAAGCATTATGTAATAGCTTTCAAACATAGGCTACTATTGAGGAACATTGTCACATCGATGACAACAGTCACTGATTCTGCAATCGCAGCTACTTAAATCACTTTTGATTCCATCAATATTCTTTTGGCTTAAAAATACCACATTGAAAAAAAGGGCCAAAAATATCAATGAAAAAAAAAATTTCACAGATTATTTTTTCAAATTGAAAAGGAAACTTGGAGGCAGATCATCAATAACTTCAATTGCAATTTCCTTCACACTTTTCAATTGCATGATTCGCACTAGAAATTACAATTAACGTGTGGTTCTCCCACCCCCTCTACCTGTTAAAGACGAAGAAAAAAATTCGGAACCCACTTCTGCATGAGGAAAGGAATTTACTGTTGACCTCAATCTCAAGGTGGATTAGGGAACAGTACAAAAATTCTTCCAGATAACTTCAAGAAGTTACCATCAGACTTCTTATATGCAATGGTGACCTTTTATCAGCTTATCGGGTCACAGAAACACTCCAAATATTTGCCCTTTCCCTCATAATTAATTGCTCCCAATTATTAGGTTTCACTGCTCTTGTAATACTGCATAATTTGTTCATATGATGATGAACAAAATAAAAATGTCACCACCTATTCCCACTTTTAGAATTCATTCCTACGTTTATGCTACCTCAAGTACGTAGGAGCAAAATATGATGTAAGTTTTGATGTAAGTTAGAATGACCTCAATTTCAAATGATTTTTATCATGGTCATAAACAAACTTCTCTCCACCCCAATACTACAACTAATAACATTGCAATAAAACAGCTTTACACTCATTGTCTACTACTCTGATGAGTGTCGGAAACCCCTTAAAACTTTCATTGCAAACCTATGACATGAAACAGACCTGTCTACAAACACAATAAATTCCATTTCAAACCACCGACTGAACTTGCATAATGTCGTCCAGTCCACTTTCATTAAACTAAAACAACACCACACCTCCTGAAATAGAATCCTACAATGACATTGAGACTCGAACTAAACGAACTATTGTTGAGTTGAAGACTTGGTTAGCAAAACAAAAAATAAATAAATAACAAAAAAAGCACCTTAACTAATTTAACCAATTAAAACGGAAGCCTTGAAAAATCAAGCTTTCGTGGCCTAATTATATCCCAAAGCCCATGAAATTATTGTGGAGGACGTGCATTGAATTATGGAGAAATGTAAGGTCTTGTGTTCGAAGAACTATCATACTAGCAATATATGAGTGGCACCACATATAGATCTGTCACCTGCCCACCCATTTCAATAGTGTTGACAATAGCCAGTAATGCTCTTATGTTTCTTCTTCTGCCATTCTGAATGGCTTCTCACCCTCCATGTTAGCCCTAAAAACTCAGGTTTCTTCCTTCCGTCTCCTTTTCAAGACAAGCACAACTTCTCCCCAATCAATGCCAGGTGTGCAACTCTTCTGTCGACCATAACCAAACTTCCAGAAAGACCACCTGCTGCACACCAAACTCCTACAGAACGCGCGCACACATACTGCATATACCATCATGAAACAGCTTGTATATTAGAAAGAAAAAAAAGACAGCTACATTCTCATTGTCTAGACATCTTCTTGACATATCTAGCCTATCAAACAACATTTGGATCTGCATTGATCCTTTCGTTGACCGATTTTATTACCTCCATCTATAAGAACTCATTGCAACGGTAATACCATTGAATAGACTAAAGAGTTAGAACAAGAACCCAGAGCATTTTTTAAAAGAATTTTCACTGGGTGATAACTCTTACCGTTTCCACACCTTGCGTGTTTTTTTCCACCTTATTTTTGTCACTTATTTAAAGTTATTATTTCTTTCGTTTGAATCTCAATGTACCTTTTTCATTGTTTGAATGTTGTTGCCAGTAACTAATTATTTTGGTTCACTAGGCGACATTTTTTCCTTCACTGGGCAACACAATTGTCACCTAGTGTCTATATTGAAAAAAAAAATGCTCTGCAAGAAGCCAACCAACAAATTAACAGAGGCCACACTTCTCATGAAACTGGATCTATAAATGGAAAATTGATTAAAATCTAATCGTCTAGACACCCTCTTGATATGGAATCAAACTACTTCAAGTATCTACAAATACTTTACAAATGGCAACAGAAGTGCACCAACATGCTTTAACATATCCGACAAATTGATCTTGATTTATTATGTTGATTGAAAGCATCACCTTGTAGTGATGTAATAAACAAAAGTACAATTGGGTATATCAACTTGTCAATGCAGTCACATTGGCTGACTGACCAAGGGAGACATATTGCATTACCTTTTGTAATAACTACCAATATCGTACAAGACCAAGACCTCAACAGGATGTTGCACAACAATTTTTTTTTTTTACTTGAAAGAAGCAATAACAAATTGTCTCAAAATTGTCATCAACCCAGAGTATAATGTCAAAGCTTTGCTAGTAAAGTTCATGATCAGCGATGACAAAAACATTTTGCAACACTTCTACTAAATCATAAACACTAATGTTAAGTGGTTATCAGTGCCAAATAATATTGATAAACTAATTAGAAATTCGACTTTTTTGTTTGCATTCCAATAAGAGAAATTCAATCCGGGGATAACAAAAACTGAATGCGGAATACCTACCAAGCTATTGGTTTTGCCAACTTTTTAACAAGAGTTCAAGGTACCTTCCAGTATATCTTAACTACGGGTAGAGTAACTACACAATTTTACTCATTTTTTTAACCAAAGTTTAAAAATCTGAAATGTAGGATGAAACAGGTATTCCATGTTCACTGAACAATCTTTTATCGCGTGCCTTACACTTGGAAATGTTATGTAAAGTACAGTAAATCCCAAAACAAGCAACTAAAATTGCCAGGAAAAGTAAACCACCAATTATTGTGTAATTGTTGAACTTGAGCTCTCAAAAGCATGTCAGTGCTGACCATTATAAAAGAAGAAAACAAAAATGGCAAATCAGTTTTACTCAAATTGCAGGATTTTGCCAATGTTAAGGAAAGTTATGTGCAGGTTGCGCACAAAATTACCCATAATATAGGACAAACTGATTCATGCTATGTGACAATCATGACTCATGAAAATTCTTGATCACTCAACATGGTATTTTATTTTCGCTTCAAAAAACATTTTTGTAACTGGTTTCTGTAATTGAATTCTTGCAAATAATGGCACCTATGAATTTTTTTTATGTATTTTTCTACATATATTTCAAATTTTTACAAGCTCACTGCAATAACTCATGTGATAGATTGAAACAGGAGATTAAGTTTTCCCTTGCCGTTGTTTCAAGGACAACTGCAAGAAGTCAAAGTCATAAAAGAGCTGAAAAAGAGAGCAAAAAGGGGATTCAGGCTACTGGCAAAATCTTAACATCCCACCTACTGAACAAGTTCATCAAGGTTGTATTAAGATTTTAGAAAAATTGTATAAAATGACAAAAAAAAACCCAACTCATTCTCTCCAATTATGAAACACAAAGTGTGAATTCCGAAACAACAAAAAGTGCAACAACAACAAGAAGAAAAGTACAAACACTTGCATTTTGTATAACCGTGAAAAACATACAAAATTGTTGCGACTGTGCAACCCTGAAAATGTCTGAAATTTCTCAATAGACGATACATGACATGATAGTCAATGACTGATATTACATAAATTATATAGAGGTATCGCGTTAGATTAAAATAAAAATAAAATCTTTTATAGTGTGTGTTAATATTTCGTCACCCTGTATTACAGGACGTTGTGTTGTTTATTTTTTGTATGTTTTATGTTAAATCTTAAATGTTGGGTCAAATAATTTTTTATTTAAAAGAATTTCAATTACTTTTTTACAACCATTAATGCTATGCAAATTGAAAAAAAAGAATCTGTTGAAATGTAACCTCATTCGGGTTTGAATATATTTTCTAAATTTTAAAAAAACACACAAACAAAACAACTATATAAACAATATAACTTCCACCATAAACATAAACTAATGTCAAAAAGACCCAGTAAAATGCATCCAGTTTCGACAGATCACGCAAATCTTATAAGACCCTATGTAATTTCACAAAAACTTTAAAACATGTGTAAAAAAATTACATTAAAAAAAAAATCGTTTAAAAAACCACCACCTTGAATGGTCCACGTGCACATAGCCCACAAAATTAAGGGAATTTGCAGTTTTGCTGTTGGCCTTATCTGCAAGTTTAAACCTGGATTTAAAAATTAAAAGGGTATTTCTACCCTGAGGCAACCTTCAATGCCATCAGAAATGGAAAAAAACCAAAACCAGTTTTGCGAATCAAACTATACCACAAGCAAACCACTGAGGAGCCAACAAGAGTTGGTAAAAGAATATATATACTACTTTTAATGCAACTATCAATGTACAGGAAAGCCATTGAAATTTAGTTTCCACTTTTAGTACTGTAACCACCGTACCGTACTTAACATCGACTATTTTTATGGCTACGTAAGCTAAAGGGACAACATGAATAAAAATTAACTTCACAAAAGATTGCATATTAAAAAATGTTAATTTAGTCAACTTGAGTGAGCTGGATAGAATTACATTAGATGAAAAACAACCAACTTGTATCAGTTTATACTCTTCAGCAACTGAGACAAGTCTCAAACTTCCATCAAATTGATTTTCTTCTTAATATTACAACTTTACAAGCATATAAGATTTCGTAAATGAAAACGATCATGTTTTAAACAACTACAACAACCCCCTTTTTTTTTTTTTGCTATACACGTTTAACTTGAAAACATGAAAAGAACGAACTAATTTTTCAGCTCTACTTAACCCAGTAAGCTCATTTCACTGGTACAATTTTAATAGAAAAATGTTTCTCGAGGTATTAAATTTCCAAGATTAATATATGAAAATATACATTCAAACCATTGCAGTTTAATTAACTTACTCCTGTTACATTTCCAACTGCAACATTTTATACTTTGAAATCAAAAAGCAAGAAACTGGAATTAATATTAAAAATAAAAAAAAAACTTGGCATTTCAAATCCAATTAAAAATAATAAGCCTAGCGGAAAATAACAGGCCCATAAGTATAATCAGGTATGGTAGAAATATCAGTTCCATATGCTTAATTGCTATAATGAGAGTGCAATTACAGTACTGTATAACACACACTTGCATTTTCTCCCCTGCACTTTTGTATATACTCTAAGTTACATCTGTTCTCGTAGCAACTACCACAATTTTCAAATCTGAGAATCTTTAAAATTTGCTTTATGTAATGTTTGAAATAAAGGGCACGAATTACAAGTACATGTGGTACGCAGATCTCTGTATTCATTAAACGTCATTAGAAGGTAGCTCAATGAGATAAGCGTACTTGTTACTGTTCGATTCAAATCCAAAATTATGAACAAACGGGCAAAGCAGATGGCCTTCAATGAGTTGATCAAATCTTTTTCACACACAAATAAAACATTAAACTTATATAATAAAAATGTGTTGAATCTTTACCCACATTTCCTATTCATGTTTTTTTTTTTTGTAGTCCTGCACAAGACTTGTTACAATGTTATCAGAAATGGAAATGTGATAACATCTGTTACAAAACAAATAATCCTAGTTTATGCTCTTCAAAAATAGCTCCAAAATCGTGTTGAAAGGAGAATATTAAAAAATAAAAAAACAAGAATTGAACAAGAAAACCAACCTACTCTTCAGGAATTTGGTGTTATGATTTCATATTTCGACAGCATTTGATGCAAATATTTGGTTCAGACTTAACCTTTAGCACTATGAAACAAGAGTTTTTCTATAACAATTCTGAAGAAATTATTATATTATTGCCAAAAAAATGCCAAAAAAATAAAATAAATAAAATAAACGGTATTTTTAATTATTTTTTACGAAAACAATTCACAGGGTGTTCCAAAATTAACCAGCTAAAGCATTTCAAAGAAATTGATTGAATATGTATTGTTCAATATATATCTATTGAGTCAAAGCAGTTTTAAACGTTTCTTTAACTTTTTCTATATATACACAGTATATCTTTAATCCGACGTATATCACACCCAGTAGTTATCAGATTACTGAATTTAAGGAACAAATCACTCTGTTCATTAATAAACCAACTTAGCAAAACTAACCACACAATACAGGGTACTGTAAAAAAAAAAATCAACTTATGTCAACAGTCAGTTATTATTAAGTTCATCTTCAATATTGTTGCATTGCACACGAAATTCGTCAATTTTATTTTATGCGTTTTAAAGACAGTTTCATGAACCGACCTGCTACCTGCCGAATGTCAGATTACTGAATTTGTCGAACTGGAGAGGTGTCGGACTCTACTGTACTCAGGGGCGGAGCGCACCTTCTGGCCAAGGGGGGGAGCTAGGG
>JAQIWH010003441.1:0-19993 GCA_034695005.1 Cryptops parisi | reverse complement strand
TTTCTAAGCCGAATCCATAGATACCTCATTTATCAAAATCCATTGAGTAGTTTTGTTTTTATATGTAGAAACTCACACACACACTTACTCACTCACTCACAAGTGAAGCTAATATAAAGAGTATAAAAAGAGAAAATAATTATAAAATAACGGTACTTTTCTGTTAACTAATTGGCAGATTTGTGGCTTTAGTAGTTAAGCACGAGGTTGTTCTTTTTAACTAACCTAAGCTAGTGTTTATGAGTATAAATATCCAAGTTTACATTAGTTAAAAAATACAACACTTAATAATTCATCATTGGCTTAATGCATTTTGGTACTTAAACTGATCAGAAATACCTAACCAAAAATGCACCATGACACATCCTATATCTAAGTGCCTATATCTAACTATTTATCTTTTTTTTTTATGATTTTATTTTTATTTTTGTGAAGTTTTCGCTGAACTTAACCCACGTATAAATTGAAGACTACTTGTATAGTTATTAAATTATAACATTTAAAAAAATTTAAAGCTACATTTCATTTTATTATTAATTCGTAAAACGGTTCATATACAACATGTCCGAAAACCAGCTTTACAACTTTGCTTGATTTAGCATTACAGTTTTAAAATTGTTTTTGTACACACTGTATTTAATTATACATTTAAATGAATAAAATTTTGACTGATTTTTTTGTATATTTCTTAATTAAACCTTTAAAAATATAGAACGGTAATCATACAAATGGGTTTTCGTGTAATTTTCTTCGCAAGATTATAATCATTTCAGCCTGTTTTTTTTCCGACGTTAATCATGCAATGAAATGTAATACATGAATACAGTATACATGTTAGGCCTAATCGTTGTTTCTATTCCAAACGTGCTGGCCTTCCTTCGCGTGATGAAACTAACATTTTTTTGGTTTCCTAGGTGCGTGATTAATTCATAAAAGTAATTAACTTAAATCATTGTTCTGAATCCTTAGGATTTATTAATTAATGTGGAAAGCCCTTCATCAGCATTTTTTTACATGACTTAATATTACGTATTTGGCTATTTAGGATATTGTTATTCGTGTTAAATTCAGACGGAATGAAAAACCATTAGTGCAATTAATCACATGTTTAAATGAATCACTATGTACATATTTGACATTGAGGAAGAGCCAAAATTTTGTTGGTTGGCGTTGAACACTTCGAACTTAATCCTTTGGTTGTGTTGAGCATCGTGTTGGCTTTTATCCCTCTTCATCCTTTTGCATGATGGGCGCGTCGCGCGCTGTTCACTTCAGAATTCATTAACAAAACGCTTCTTAATTGGTGACCAGACAGGGGTCGAGGGAACCATTTTACTTCTTCCCTCACCATCCACCTGTCAGCCGAAGCAACCACGGTTATAGGTACCAAAGGAACAGTTTTCCCTCTTGAAAATGCCATTCGATGCCGTTGGCTGTGACGTCGACAAAAGCTGCGAAAAAATGTCGTGTTTTGCTTTAGGCGAAAAAAAAATAAAACACAAAAGAAAACGGGTTTTAAAACGTGATATTAAATAGAACAAATGAGGTTGTTTGGGTAGCTTTATTGCTCGATTTTGAAATCAGTTCCGTAGATAGAAGTTTGTAATCTAATGTGCGCATAGCCGTAAGTATGGATTCACAATAATAGGTTGTATGACGTGTACTTATTTGTTTACGATTCCTTTTCAATTTGCGCGTTTTTGTTCACGTTTACACTGGCGACTGGCGTTGTTAAGAAGAGAATTCTTAAGAATGAATTAAGGAAGAGGTTTATTATGCACATTGGTACTGTCGCGGTTATCCAGTACTTATCTAATCTATTTGAAACTAATTGAAGGGCTCGGGGCAGTAACAGGTCAGCTCCACATTTGAAATTTTACAGTATCGACAAAGATTGTTTTGAACACTAAAATATACCAAATTTTTCAAATAAAGATATGTAGAGTGATTAAGTGATTAAGATCACTTTGTTTTTTTCATTTTTTACCAAAAATATTTTACTGGTAATATATTTATTTTCACACTAAAGAAAAATGTGAAATGGAACTGACTATTGTTTGTTTCAAAATCAGTACACAACAAATAATAAAACGCTTCCGGACAGCTGCAAAGCTAACTTGGCTATGCACCCAACAGTGACTGTCAGCGCCATTTATGATAATATCTCGGTATCTGATCATCAGATTGGCTTGTTTCTTGCACCAAACGACGCAAAATTTTGAAACAATTATATTCATTGAAAAAAATGATTTTTGGCAAAAAATGGAGCTGACCGGCTACTGCCCCGAGCCCTTCAATTTTCTTCGTCTGTAATTTTGTCCCAGTTGCCATGAAAACACGAGGGTAATGAAAACAAACTTTATTCTTATTGTTCACATGATTGTGGTTATAAAAACAACAACTCTTGTTATGCTATTTAAATTGATGTAATAAAAATTCCCTATCATAGTTGACGGGTTGACCTCTAAAATTTTACTATTTTAATAAAACAAGGAGATTGTGAAGGAAGATAATTTCGCGAATGTGATAAACTTAATACTGCGATGTGATTTCTCAAGTTTTGTAGTAAGAATATTTCAAAATATTGATTTTTTTGCGTTATATCGATTGTTTTCGATCCGATGTTGGTTAAATTTTCGGATGAAAAGTCGCAGATAAGGAGATCTTACTGTATATAGAGCTTAGCAAAACTTGAATGACTTTGATTTCTCTTTTTAAAAGGTCTTAATGGTTGGTAAATGAATGTACATGGAATGTGACGATTAGTAACATTATCTATATTTAGAGTTATACGGTATATCTATTCGTATACGGTATAACTATAAAATTATTCGTGGTAAATTATGTTTGATATAACTTATACCAAATATAATTCGCCACACATAATTTTGTATTTACGTTTCGTTAATTAACTTTTACATTTTTTTAATGAAATAACATCGGGTTACTGACTCAATAACAACAATTTAAAATATTTTGAGGGCTTTTTGTCGAAAAATTGTTGGGTTACATTTTTCTTTCTTCAACGTACTGAATCGATTTTTTTTTTACAAGTTTTGTGAATATTCAGCCCGTCTCGTTTCATGGCGCATGAATAACTTTTTTCTTTTCAAATTTTATTTTTCCATACTATCAAAAACGACATATTTTATTATATGAATGGAAAAACCACTTTCACGAATATTTCACGCCTCTCAACAATAGCGTATTCGACAGAATGATAGACGCTCATACGTGACATTAGGTTTTGCACGTTCTACTATTTGTTCATGGTTCTTGTCGTTTCATTGATCAACAAGTTATTTAATTTATTAGTTTTATTTTACAAAATTTCATTCGAATCAATAAAATGTGCTTCCTTGCAGAAAAATACATTTAAACTTGACATATTCATTTAAAACGATTAAACTCATTAAATACTGACTTACACGTATTATAATTAGTCACTTAAGATCTCTGAATCATTTATTATAAATGAACAATATTTATAACCTTTTAACGGTTTGTAGTACAAAGATATGAGCTTATTTTTGTTTACATTATTTACGTTGTTAAAATTACAAAAAAATGATTCGGAGATCATTCGGTGACTAATTATTCCCGTCAAATTGACGGGATCTTTTAAAATCCTAATGAGGAGTTTAAGAAAAAACACTTATTTATTAAGAGCGTGTGATGACGTCAGTAGAAATCGCCACAGTGACGTCATGGACCGTCCACATGTGACTTTTTAAACGTTTTGTTTAAAACAGCGATAATAATTTAATAATTGGAAAATTGGAAAAAGTAATATATATCAGTTCCAGAAATATTTTATTTTGGTAAAATATTTTTGGAATACTTTGTGTTTTTGGCGTTTTTGATTGTTTCATGCGATGGCAGATAGTCCGTAAAAGTTTTTCAGTTTGCGCAGGTTGCGGACTGTTAGTATACAGGATACTGTATAATCCAATGGAGTATAAACTGAGAACCGCATAAATATAAAACTGCATAAGTCCAATGTAAAAAAAAAAATTGCATATTGAATCGAAAATTGCAGAAATCAAAAATGACTCAAAACTCGCATAAAATTATATTCGCATAAATCAAAACTATATATAAAGCGTATTCTTAAAAAAATATTTTTAATGTACCTACTTGTATAAATTTTCTTCAATGAATAAAATGCAGTTTATGCAGTCTGCATAAAATGCAATCAGTGACATAAAGCCAGTAACATAAATAACCATTACAACAAAGATATTGTGAATTTCTTCTCATAATGTTATTATAAACCATGTTCAACAACAAGATTCAAATATAAAAACGAAAAATCTTGTATAACATGAATTTTTATCTCAATTCCGTTTTGTTTTTTTACAACGAAAAAAAAAATGAATTATTCATAAAATACAGCTTGTTTCATGCCAAAATCTACTAGTTATACCAAACCACACGTACTTTTAATTCGAGCGTAAGATGAATTTGAAATGTGTCTCGGAAAAACCTCTGTTCAGGTGAAGATTTTTTTTTTTGACCCCCCCATGGCAAGACAAAATGGAAAATAAAATCCCAACATATGGAAATGCATACAAGATGAAATGTCTATTTGTAGGCAAAACATCTTTCGCTTAAAGGCTTCTTTGTTCTTTTTTTTCTGTCTTTCTCTCTCTCTTTCTGTGTCGGTGTTTTTAACCCAACGTATGTTGTCGTCCTTAGGCAAAATAAGAAGCAGCAAAGCAGCTTAAAACGCAGACATCGGTTTTCCACGTGTGTTTAGAGCTGTTTTAACGGCGCCATTTGTTGCTCTTACCGCAGTCAAGTGGAATGAAGTTGGATCACTCCTCCCCCTCTTTCAACACACACCCTTTTCTTTCATATTTATTTTATTTTAAATAAATTTATATATATATATATATTTTTTTTTATATTTTATTTTATTTTTTTACATTTATTCTTGAGTGAGTTTTGAGTGATTTCTCTCTCTCTTTCTCTCTGTGTCATTGTCTTTGCTTGCGTGATTTCATTTTGTTTGGGTTTCACACTTTGCTGACTTTACCAAAAGACAATAGAACAATGGGTCGGAGCACATAAGCCATTCGCCAATCGCAGATAAGACTTGCTCGACGAAGACACTTTTGTCGTCAAATGACAATGCTTTTTCTGTTTAAGAAATTTTTCTCTCTGCTTTAGTAATAAGTCAAATTGTACAAGAATTGTACGTAACAAATATATTGGATTTGATGCATTTTGAGTGATCACATTGATCCTGTTTTTACAACTTTTTATTTAACTTGGGTTGTTCGTCGTTTGTGTGCTTCAACATTTTTTGCAGTCTACTTTGACATACTTCCCCATATTCCAGAAAGCTGAAATTTGAAACGTAGACATAGTCCGCGGAACATTTAATTCTGTTCAATTTTGACGGATCAGTGTCATGGCAATTTCGAGAAAATGTATGAAATCAGGTTAAAAGGCTGTACTAAAAGTTGGACCTTTAATTTGGAATAAATAAATAAAAATCTTTTTTTTATATTTAACTTTTACTTTAAAGTGGAAAC
This sequence comes from Cryptops parisi, assembly GCA_034695005.1. Classification (NCBI taxonomy): domain Eukaryota; kingdom Metazoa; phylum Arthropoda; class Chilopoda; order Scolopendromorpha; family Cryptopidae; genus Cryptops; species Cryptops parisi. The sequence goes on along the minus strand of JAQIWH010003441.1, from coordinate 14,453 downwards.
GAAAATGTCATAAAATAATTATGTTGGATAGTAATTGCAATTGAGTAATATGGTAAAACATTTACTTTGACATGTATAGGCATTTCGTGAAACTTGAGCTAATTTCATATCATCAAATGCTTTTATAGTTTGACAAAATTTTATTTTTTATTGAATTTTACTCTTTTGATGGTTTTATTTCCAATTTAATTTTCTCGCTGTCACTTAAAATATGTCGATTGCAAAGGGTTTTTTAATTAGATTAGAATGAGAATTTTGCATCATCTTTTAAGATGTTTCGTATTTTCTCTGATATAAAATAAATTTCAAGATTCATGACAGAATATCAGTTGAAATGTTAATGACATTCAGTTTTTACGTCAATTAAATGTCTTAACTGATTTAGTGTAGCAGTTATTTATATATATTTTTAACATTTTTTGGGAAGTTTCTACAGTTATCTTCAATAATTTCAATTTCTCTAAACGCCCATTGACACACAATATTTGGGGTGGCAGGTGGAGCAACTTTGTAGACAACTGTTACTTAACCTTCTTGTCAACCAGTTTATAGTGGTTGGGTATAAAACTAACGTCACCTTTATTTACTTGAATTACTTGAATTGCCACACCAAAAATTGCTGGTGATAAGGATCCTTAAAAGTGATTTTCACATGCTGCAAACTAGTAAAACAAAAACTAAGGTAAACAAAATAAAACTTACCCTAGACAACTGATCGGGTGGATTAAGTTTTTGCCAACGTTTCACCTTCCTATTTTTGAAGGCTTGATCACGGCACGAAAAACACTTAAAACATAACAAAAACACAACCAAAACAACACAGGACAACAAACAAAAACTCCAATCGACCAGAAAACTCCTCAACAATCGGGGTTTTTGTGTGTTGTTTTGGTTGTGTTTTTGTTATGTTTTAAGTGTTTTTTGTGCCGTGATCAAACCTTCAAAAATAGGAAAGTGAAACGTTGGCAAAAAGTTAATCCACCCGGTCAGTTACCTAAGATAAGTTTTATTTTGTTTACCTTAGTTTTTGTTTCATTATGTATTTGAGGGTGGGGAAATTGACGTGGCAAACTAGTACTGTATTAGGTATACAGTGAATAAGATAACGAAACATATCAAAGACCAAACATTTATTTGATTTTACCATAAGTGAATTTTGTGCGAATTAAAAATATTGACATCTACTGTATATAAGTACCTACTCTTCATATTAGCTTCACTTGTGAGTGAGTTTGTGAGTTAGTGAGCTGGGAATTGAACTATACTGCCATCTACAGTCGTTTATGAGAATATAGTTCATTGTATAGTATATTACAATGTACCAAAAAATTGCATGAACCGAGAACTGTATGAGTGCTTCGCATAAATCAAAAACCGCGTTGTCCAATTAAAAAAAAACTCTCCTACATAAATAAATAAATCTAAAATTGCAGAAATCAAAAACGGAATTACTCAAAACTCGCATAAATGAAAGATCGAATTACTCTCAGCGATCGCATAAATCGAAACGTGTAGAAATCAAAAATGGAATTACTCAAAACAAGCATGAATTAAATATTGAAATTACTATATGATTGCATAAGTTTAAATTTTCATAAATCGAAATTCGTCTAAATTGAAACATGAAGAAATCAAAAATGAATTCTTTGCATTGTTATTAGTTTTATTAGCGTCACAACGTGACAATAGCCTAAAAGACACGTCCAAAGAAGGTACACGAAACAATGTGTTTTATGTACATACACTATATCTGCACATTATGAACAGTATCAGTAAATCTCGGACTTACCCAGCAGAATGGAAAATATCCACAATCATTCCGATGTTCAAAGAAGGTGACCATAATACATTAAAAAAATTTTCTTCCCATTTCCAACTTGTCCACCGTTTCCAAGGTAACTGATCAGTGCCTCTTTGGCCCCATATCAGAATTCCTTAAACCCAAGTTTTCCAAATGTTTTTATGGGGGAATAGCCGGCAAAAGTGTTGATTTCCTGCTGCAACAACTAATGAATACCATCCTTGACATCCTCAACAGAGGCAATCTTGTTGTCCTGCTTAAAACTGATGTCTCAGGGGCTTTTGACACCGTGCCTTGGGGACAAGTTTTCTCTGATTTGGCCAGTTTGGGCCTAGATGAACCCTCAATCCTCCTTTTGGAAGATTATCTTACCAACAGATATAACGAGATAGGATATGCTGAGAACAAAAGTACCTACCACTCGACCCGAGGTGTAGTGCAGGGCAGCAAGGTCGCCACTATGTTGTACAACGTTACCATGAGTTCGTTGTCGAATCTCTCCTTGGTTGGAATCCTACACACTTATGTAGATGATAATGTCCTCGTCTATGAGTATCAGCCACAACAACGTGACCAAGTTTTGACGCTCATAAGAGATGATATTCAAACTCTCAAATCATGGTACCACAAAAGACATATGAGTCTCAACGATCAAAAGACTCAAATGTTAAATATTGACATGAAATACCCTGTCAACAGTATGAAAATTCTAGGAGTTCTTTTTGACAACTCTTTCAATTTTAGTTTCCAACAACTTCACGTAATCAAAAAGCATGGCTCTAAAATTTTTATATTAAAAAAACTCAGAAAATTCTGAACTTTAGTGAAAAGAAGACAGTATTAGCTGCCTACATACAGTCCATCATTAACTACCAAGCGCCAATATGGTGCTCAGTTCAAGGATACAGACGCCAACAACTGAAAGTTGCACATAATCGGTGCATCCGCACCCTATTTGGTTTGACTCTTTACCAGTCTATCACCGCCTTTTGTTCAAAACACGATATTCCTACCCTACATACAATTATTAAAACGGCCAAAATCCGCTCCCTGGCCTCAGCCTTTCGAAATAACAATTATCCCAACCATATTTTTAAAAAATTCTTGCTTGATGATTCTAATGTAAGGAAAACCAGACATTTTAAAATAGAAGTTACCAACAATCTATCATCATCTCAACGTAAAAGGTTTCCCTATAATAGTATTGAATTATGGAATGATTTACCACTAGATATAAGAAAAACCATATATGATTGTGCAAATTTTAAGTGTCTCAACAGTTGCAAGCATTTTAACCAAAAAGTAGCTGATTTCCTTTTGGAACAACAAAGAACTACAGCTCTTTAGTTCTTCATAATTTTAACCACTTGTTTTATTAATTCGTACTCATATTTTTAGTTGTCTGGTATCGTCATATTGATTTTTTACTTTTTATCCTTTCTCTTACTTATGAGGTATTGTGCATTGTGATTTTGATTCTTTTTGTAGTGTATGTCATTACCCTTTGTCGGTGCACCATAAAAAAATATGATAGTAGAATATATATAAAAAAATAAGCTTAAAAACATTTAACATGTCCAATAAAAAATATTAAAAAAACGCAGTAACAATTGAAGTTGAAACAGCTAAGTGTAGGTATAGTAAATAAAACAACGAAATTTGTCAAAAACTAAATATCTATTTGTTTCTACCATAAGATGAGAGTTTTTCTGAAATAAAGATATTGACATTATTTTTTAAAGACCAATAACAAGTTTGTTATTCACGTTATTTTTTGACGAATCTAACTTTTTTTTTTCAAACAAAATATATGTACAATTTTGTATTTCTTCTGAACGAGTGGATGGAAGAAGCGAATCATCGATCTGGAGCAATTTGCAAAGTCATTAGTGGGTGGCTTGTAAATCTCGAATTTCCGATGCTATGATGGATTGTCGAACGAACAGGAGGGATCGATGGCTAATAAGCGTGAAATCAGGAATGAAGGGAATGATGATGATGATGATGATGATGATGATGATGGTAATGATGGCATAAAAGATGATGATGTTTCTGAACTCTTTTAGTCAAGTTAAAAAGTTTCCATTCACTCGACTCGAGTAAAATTAAATTGGCTTTGATGCAACGATGTAACGTACTTGAAACGTTCGAGACACAGATTAGTTTCGAAAAACTTTTTTTTTATTTAAAAAAAGACTAAAAAGAGTTTAGGGATGGGTAGGGTTAAAAAAAAATATAAAAATTGAATAGACTTAGGTGTAGTGCCGAGACAAGCTGCCAGATTAATTAAGCTAGCAAATTTTTGTCGTGCCTTTTACAAGAAGCGATTTTCTTTCGCATTTTCACTGTACACAAACACACATACACAAAAGCTGGATGATTAATGAAATAAGAGCTCGTCGTGCCACCGAAAAATGTAGACTATTTTTGATTTATAGCATAACGTACACTCACTTTTCCATCTTCTTTTTTGTGCTTCTTCAGTTTTATTAGTAGCTTTTTCATCTGCCATTGGAGAGTGGAATGGATCAACAAACTCAATACGAAGGTGTAAACGCGTCACGTCCCTAAGTTAAAAAGGGTAAAAAGAATATGTAAGGGAACTGGAGAAAACGAAAAGTGAAAGAAAAATAACTTTCTTTTTTAGTTTAAGAAAAGAAAAACACCTTGTCGCAAAACACGGTTTTCTTGTAGTGAAAGAAAAACCGGAGAATAAAAGCGTTGTGGCATAATAGATGCAGGTCGAGCTTGGCTCGATAAACGAGCTTCGCAACAAGAAGAAAGTGAAGCTGGGTTCATTACCTTCTCCTTCATGTTTGTTACTTTGGCAGGAAGAAGAAAATAAACTATATATATATAGAAAAAATTGCGGGCCTTTTTCTTCAGAAACTCATAAAGGTAATAGGCAAGAAAGGGCCCCAGCCTCATGTTTTAATCTTCTCCAGCGACGTCGTTATTTATGATGAGTTGCTGTGGCGTTGTGTGCCTTGATTTTTAAGACGATGGCAGCCAGCAAAGTAGAGTGATAAAATGATAACACCATCTTAGAAATGGCTAATATAAGTTATTGCTATACTTTTTATATTAGCTTCACTTGTGGGTTTTGTGAGTGAGATGTGAGTTTGTGAGTGAGCTGGGAACTGAACGTATACTACCACCTGCAGTCGTGAATATACTATATAGTCCAATGCACCAAAAAACGCATAAAACGAGAACCGCATAAGTCTTCCGCATAAATCAAAACTGCATTAACTCAATGTTAAAAAATGACATATACACTTTACAGTCTAAACAAATTAATCGACTATATAAATAAATAAACTTATTAATAAAAATCAAAAATTGCAGAAATGAATTACTCGAAATTCACATAAATCAAACATCAAATCACTCAACGATCGCATAAATTTAATTTCGCATAAATCAAAATTCGCATAAAACAAAACATGCAGAAATCAAGTTTTTTGCATCGTAAGTACAATTACATGATACAATATATCTGTATAAAGTATTCTTAAAAACAATTTTAATGTATCAGTACTTGTTTTTTGTATAGCTTTTTCCTGAAAATTGCGGTGATCTTTAAGTATTGTTCTTTTAAATTATTTTGGATATTCTATACTAATATCTACAGGGTGTTCGAAGTTATCTGTACAAATGTAGGCACTTTAGCATTTAGCAAATTGTAAAGCTAATTTTAGATCACCTTATACAGTACCTTGACATGACAGATCCAGGTATTTTAAAATTGTCTTCTAAAATTGTATTCTAAAATCGTCACAAAGAAATAGTATCGCATCACGAAACTTTATATCGTTAAACGAGTAGAGTTCCTTCTTTAAATGTGGTTATACAGGGATCTGAGGTGACTTCTATTCTTTATGCAATAATGGTAAATGCAATTTTCAATCTTAAGTTGAATGCGGAGATTTTCTATTACATGGACAGCAATTTTCTGCTGTATCAGTATCCTCAGTTTGAACGACACATTGCTGACTTTCTTGTGAAAAGTGATATTGAGATCATTTCCCATTGGTATGCGGAACGTGACATGTATCTAAATAGCATGAAGACTAAAATAATGGAAATCCAGAGATTATCTACTTCTGACAATACGGGTTCAATTTTGGGTATCAATTTTGACTCAAAAATGACATTGGATATCATATTGAAAGTATGATAGCTAAATAAACTATGATAATAAAAATATTTCTTACTTAAACGTCTCAAACCGACCTTATCGAATAAGGAGAAAAAGACCTGTTTATTTCTAAAATTACTTCAATCGTGACTTGTGGAATATTGCAATGAGCAGACGCTTGTTCCTTTCGTATACAAAGAGTGAGCGGTGCCTTTGATAATTTGCTCCATGGCCTTTTTTGGCTGGACGCCGCCGTACACCTCGATTACAAAGAATTGTAGGGTGTTAAGGATAATGACTATTCGGCAGTTATCACCGTTTACGCGAAATATTTCGCTTTGTCACTACTGCTAAACATCCGATGCACCACTATGCTTCATTTTTTGATGAATCATAATTTAACCGTGAGGCTAATAGCTTCAAATATGTCATGCCAATAAAATTGAAAGACGATGTAGCTAGTCGCTACCCGCTCAATTCATTTAATATGTGAAATGGTTTACCGTTTAGACTTAGAAAACTGGCCGTTTGTGATGACTTACGTAACATGAATCTGATCGCTGATCTGATAGCTGATCGCTCCACTTCTTTAAAAAACTTATGACAACAATTACCCGTGTTTTTGCAAGGAGTTACCATCTAGTTATGACATAAAACATAAACTAAAACACAAATTCTTATTTTGATATAAATTATGCAAAAATATTTTGGTTTATAGCTACATTGACATAACTTGCACAAATTTGTGATGAAATTTTTTATCTTAACACGTACCGTAATATTGAGCTAGTTTTGAAATTATTACAAAAATCATTTTTTACACTTAACTCGAATTATGTAACACTTATAATTATGACTAGAGAGTGACACTTTATAGAGCTTAACAACACACCAGGGAATCTGTGACAGACACAATCACAAATAATTTTACACGAAATTGTATCAATAAATTAAATTACACCCATTTTCACATTTAACATTGTATCATTAAAGCTGTCACAAACTTTTAAAATTTGTTTATTTTATACTGTTAAAATTATGAGATCATAAACATAAACTAAAACAAACTTGCGTAAGTATAAATTACGCAAGCTGTCAAAAATGAACTGATTATAGATCTTAATTCCCAACAAATTTTCATCAATCTTTTTTTTTCTTCAAAATATCATTTTTATTTTTTTTTTAGACATTAAGCTCTCAGTTTTAAAGGTGTTTAAAATGATATATTTGTGTGAGCTGGTGAAGATGTTTGCTTCGATGCTTTCTCTCGTTCGATTCAGTCGAGTGTAATGGGAGTTTGAATAGTTTATAGCCTTAAATATAGGGGTGCGTAAATTATTCACTAGTTGATTTATGTCGCGACTTCCTGATGTTAAGTAGGTATCTTCATCGCTGGCTTACTTTTTTTTTAGGCTATATATTTTTCCATTTTTTGCAACCCTTGTTTATTGTTGCATGGAAAAGGGTCATCTTTATTGATTCCATTAACTTAAAGTGTATCTGAGGCACGACTTTATGGAATATGTTTTCCTGAAAAACCATAATGGTAACACGCACACAAAAGGTTTGGTGTAGGGTTTATTTTATATGTGTTCGATAGTCAATGGAGTTTCTAAACTTTTGAGTGGTTATTTTAATGCATTGCCAAAATGTATGAATTTGTTACATATGAATACAAAACGTTCATTATACTCTTTATATTAGTCATTTGTGAGTGAGTGAGCGAGCTGGGAATTGAACGTATTCTGTCATCAACAGTCGTTTATGAGGTATATACTGTATAGTACAATGTACCAAAAACCGCATACAATGAGAACCGCACAATTCCTTCCCAAAAATCAAAAACTGCGTTAGTACAATGTAAAAAATAATCGTATATCGGTATATAAGATAAATCGAAGAACTTGCAGAAATCAAAAATGAAATATCTCAAAATTTGCATAAACAAATATCAAATTGCTCAACGATCACATAAATTTAAATTCGAGTAAATGTAAATTAGCATAAATCAAAATTCGCATAAATCAAAACGTGCAGAAATAAAAAAACATATTCTTTGCTTTATATATATGTGCATAAAGTATATCGATATATGACAGTGTATAAATAGTATGCTTAAAAAGCATTTTTAATGTACCTGTTTATTTTATAATGAAATGATATACTGAAATTATGTTGATATCCACTTTTGCAAGTTATTTCTGTTCAATGTCTAAATTATTTATTTTGAAATTGTAGATTCATATTTAATATTACTAATGCAACGAGATGCAACTAATAAAATAAAAAAATATATACAAATAATAGTTTTATACTTTTTTCTAAAAAACAAATATTAAGGGGGTTACAGGTTCACTGTTGCAATTTATTTCCTTACTAAACCAGTTTCTCCTTTACGGTTTTTCAAACCATTCCTCAACTTTCCTTTCCAATCTTTTTCTATCTTTTTTCACGATTTTTTTTTATTTCCTATGGCGACAATTTGAACTCAGCAGTGCAAAAAGCCGTTTCCATAATTCGCGTTGACACACGTTCCACTCGTTCACGCCTTGACGAACTTCACTTTCACACGTTTCTTTCATAATTTTTGTACCATTTTTTCGGATCATTCCTAGAAAAAAAATAGCTACCAAAATCATTATTTTAAACTTGGTTTTATACTGCATAGAACTATATTTATAAACTTAACAATTTTTTATTTAAAAAACCAAACAAATTTTAAATGTTAAAATTGTCTTTAATATTTAATGTCTACAATTAATGTTAATGACCAATTAAATTGTACATGTTCACATATACAGATTTGTTTCACTACTACATATACTATACAGGGTGTCCCACGTATCATTTTCGCTTTATATACGTAAAGTTTCACTGCATAGCAAGAGTGATATGCAGTGACGCTGATGCAGCAACATGGTGCGTTGTGATCACTTTTGTTGGATAATGTTTTTCAGCTGCATTGTTGGAACTAAATAAAACGACAGTGGATCCTGACTAAATGGATTATTACCAACAACTTTCTGAACATACCTACGACTCATGGTTTCGACTCAAAAAATGGTCGACCTTGAAAATGCATTTCAAGGTCAATTAAAAGAGCACCACTAGAAAGACCATGATGTTATGACTGTATATCCTGAACTCTGCAGTTTCATTTTATTAGCTTTTAAAGTATTTATTGGTGAACGATATTTGAGACACACTGTATATAATGCATGTTTATAATATTTTGTTCTTCGTAAAATTATATACGGATAAAACCCTTAATTTTAAAAATGTTTATACTTTCTACACATTTGTACAGATAAAATCTATGAATATAGAATTAATGTATGAAGTATGTTAAATATTTATTTTAATTTTCTAAATAATTTATCATTTTTTAGCTTAAAAAGTTTGAAAATGTTTAAGCCAATATGTTTACCATATATCATTTGGATTTTAGCGATGTCTACGTTGAAAGATGAAATTTAAATACTATTTTTTACCAGAATACAATGATAACCATGTACTGTAGGTTAATACACAAGCTCGACATGTTTTTAAAAACATTATTTAGTGTTGTGAGATGAGATAAAACAAGATTAATAAGTTTTTGTGTGTGCATAATTGACATTAATTTTACATAGGCTTCATGTTTTGCTTGGTTGTCATGTAGAGAAACTCACTTTAAAATTGCTTCTTTATTCATCAGAAATCCTGTATAATACGATTTCTAAATCTGTTTGTTTAGAAAAAATATAATTAAGTTTTAGTATAATACTATAAAATAATATACTGATGTTAACTTTGTTTGGGTCTATCGTTTTTTTTTCTTCAACATGAACAATAAAAATAGTTCTTCAGCTTTCATTTTTTCTCATTTTCGTCGTCAAACACATAAATCGTGATTTCCACAAGGCGGTTTTATTCTCGCATCACGTGACAGATAAAAAAGTAAGAAACGCGAAAGCGTGACGTGAGAAACATGACCGTTAAAAGCTACGATTAATTTCATCCAAGACGGTCAGACAATGCCGTTATAACCAGTTGGTGGTCTGAAGCCAATTTTGCTTCGCATAGTAATGTAATATGGCCATAGCCAGGATCAAGTAGAACCAACATGGATCTGCTAGTGCTGTCATTAATCATTGGTTAAATTGAAAAAAAAATAAAATAAATTAAGATCTCATTTCTGTTTATAATGTACATTTTATGTTTTGAGAAAATTATTTTTATTTAAGTTAACATTTTAGCCGTATGACTGAAATGCCAAATATTACGGACGAATTTGATGAGTATATAGGAAAACACTCGATTTATAATTAAATCACTGACCAGACCAGCAGTTTTAACTTACTTTCTTGTTTATCTTGGCTTTTCAAGTTTGCAATGTAATCACAATCATATTATATTACTTTTTAGTATACTTTTTTATATTAGCTTCACTTGTGAAGCTAATATAAATTTATTATTCGGGGGGGGGCACCCCCCGTGCATTGCACAGGGCTACCTCTAGTACATAAAGATTTATTATATACAGATTATATAGTGCTGCCATCTGTTGAGAGTTTTTTGAAAACAAACAAATATTATAAAAAAATTAAAAATTAATACTGAGGTGCATGTTTCCAAAGTTTGGCTATTATGTTTGCGACTGTTCTAAACTATGGTTAATAGACGTTAAGCTATGACGTCATAAACAATAAATAAAATTACTAATAACAACTGTGAATAAAATTAAAAATAATTAATATTAATATTTACCTATCCGGCCATTTTGGTAACCAAAGCATTGATATTATCTTACGATATCATATGGTAAACACCCCGTGGTCACCATACCAACCACTGTGGTTTATCTAGTAATAATAATAATTTTCTTGGCCTGCATGTTTGTTTGTTTGTATGTATGTTTACTAGCTATATGCCCGTCAACAATGACGGAAACATTTTAGCTCATGTTGCCTGGTAACATGAAATCATTCTAGTAGAAAATAATTTGTTTCCAGTTTTTTAATGCATTTAGTTAATTGCAGTACAAAACAACCTGTCCACAGTAAACAATTATTAATCCCATCAAAACGACTCATCATTTTACGACCTAGATTATAGAGAGGTGTTTGTCAGTTTTCTTATCGGTTTTTTTTTCTTCGATATATATATTTTTTACTGATTTTCACTCAGCTGTTAAAAGGAAAATTGTTATAAATATTTACTTTGTCTACAATAACGTGGTCCGTTTATTTGATCTCTTGTGAAATGATGGTTGGACCATCAATCATGGAGAAGATTGAACCCCTAACTGCCATTCCTTGCTTTTGTTGGTTTGCTGGAGGAAATATCGACTTTACAATTAGGTCGCCTCCGTTTAATGCTTTCTTGATGATTGATTCGTTCCGAAAAGGGATCGGAGTCGGTTTTCACTCCAAACTTTGGTGCTCAAACACACAACTTGGATGTTCTCGATAACAGTGGGCTATATTAAATGTGGTGTGTGTGTGTGTTTTTTTGTGTGGAAAGTTTTTCTTGTCGCGTGACAAAAGTTATAATGCGTGTTTCGGACCAATGGGATCATGTATCTTACGTGATTACTTTTAATTTTAAATCGGTGATTCATGGGCTTAACTATAGCGATAACAAGATATGAGTTATGGTTTCGTTGTGACGGGTTCTACAAGTTTCACGTTTGAAAGATATGACGAATGGCTGTCTTGTTGGATCATGATACAATATCAGCTTCGACGGCGACCGAACCAATTTTTTTCTATGTTTTTGTGTTTTTTGAAATATAAACAAAAAAGCTCATTAAATATAAACGCAACAAAAAAGACAAAAATTTAAAATTTACCGAAACGCCATATTATCAAGAGACACTCTGAGATGCTGTATATCACAATTTTAAACTAGAATTTGCGTATTAGAGATGTGTGTGCGTGTATATGTTTATTATATAATTATTATAATATGCCATTTATAAAATAAATAGCAAAAATCACAAAAAAAACTTTTTTTTTTCAAAAAATAAGTTTCTAAACTTCATTATTACATTACTAATTTTGCCAATAAATCTCAAGTACAACATTTTTTTTTTACGAAAATTTGCGAACTTGAAAAATAAATTTTAATCTTGACATTAGCTAACTCTAAAAAGTTATATACAAAATGTCATTTCACACTTTGCCAAAAGAGGCATGGCATTGTATACAGTGCTTGTATTCTATACATTGTCGGTAACATATATAATGTACTGTATTGTACATTTTTGCGTATATTGTGTTACGACGCAAATTTCGCTTAAGTCGAAATCCACAGATCCAGTTATACAAATAGATTTTCATCTTTCACGCATGTAACGAACATATCGAAAAGTTTCTCTGATTATGTCTTCGCGAAATTGCATATAATAGGGCTCCCAATAAAATCGAAAAAAGGTATGTATGTTACTGTATTTATAATTAAATATATAGAGTAGATCCTATTTATAATAAATTTGTTCAAAATTAATTGTATGGTGTTAAATATGCGTTCTGCATCCGACATTGACTGTAATTTGTTACCGAATTGATAAAGTTATTAGCGCTTGTTATTCAGTGTCACTAAAGGCTGATTAAAGCCTCTTTTTTAAAATTGCGCCCACCAGCTTGATTAGATTAGCTCTCGTGTAAGCCGTCGAATTAACGACGCAATATCCGTAACATCAGTTTTGCCAGCCTAAGGTCCAAATTGACTGCTCAACTTGTCTCTATATGGAAATCCAATACATTGGCTGTTAATGGAAATTTCTGAAATGGATAGTCTGCTTCGTTCAACCTCATCATGTAAACATTTTTTTCCCCGCCATCCTTTGTCTTCTGGTTTTTCATTTTTTCACACGTTAGTTCTCTTTTATGCTTTTTTTTCATGTACTATCGCCCTTGTGGCTTCTAAACTGTCATTAGATCTGGCAGAGCACGCGGAAATAATGAACTTAATCTGCATAAATAAATGCTTAATGGTTTCGTGATATTCCATTCTTGGCGCCTTTTTTTTCGGGAATCGCCATTTTGGTTCTTGATGTTTGCATCGTCGATGAGGGTTTTGTAGGAAACTTTAATGAAAGCCGTAAATTCGACACGAATTGCTGATTGCAACGCGAGTGCAGAAAATGTTCTCTATTTTGTTAAGGAGGAAAAAAATTTCTCTATTGTGTGCGAAAATAGACTTTTAAGAGAAAAACAAAATCTTGACTCTATGTATATTTTTTACACCCTTGTTACAATCCCTAAATATTTTACTATTACGTGTAATCGTTTTCTAAATGTATTTTTTTTTATAAAATTTGAATACTATACATTTCGGGATAATACACAGAAATTAAATATACGTGCTTTTTTAAGAATAATTCAGATTCAGTTACGAGAACTTGATTTAGTTTAAATTTTTTTTCGCATCGACTTTTTTATTCGTTTTTTAAAAGCGAGAAAGAATTAATTGAATCGTGAGTTTTTCAAGAAAAAAAAATGCACTTCATCGTCATGGAGACGTAATTCAATTTTGTCGAATGTCAAACGAGTTGAAATTCTGTATGCGGATAATTGTTCCGTTTCAAACGAAAAAAAAAAATGGCTGTTCCTTTATTTCCGCAACTGATTCTACGTTTCATCACCATTCTAGAAACCATAAAATCAATTTACTGTACACAATGTATATATAAAGTTTCTGGATCTACTAAAAAATATGAAATAATCTGAAAAAAAATTATGAATATAAAATAAAAAAAAATATTTCTATCTAAAATATCGCATGTGGTGAATGATATATTTAAAACAAAAAAGTATATATTTTGAAATTGTTTTTATCGGTTTTATTTTTCAGTTGGTGTAAATGTTGATTGTGGAAATGTGGTTTAGTGGATTTTGCTGCTCATGTTGCAGGTGGTAATTATCGATTGCCAATTGTTGTTTCCCTAGGGTTTGTTTCTTTCCGAAAATGACGGATGGGGAAATGGTCTGTTGTTGAAAGTTAATGATTGTTTACTTGCATTTGTTTAAAACTTGAACTAATCTTGGTCCTACAGTCGTAGTTATTTGAGAAATGCAGATGCTCACGTTCCCTCAGTCGTAAAGCTTTTCACACTTGAGTCGTAATTTCAATCCTAAAGTTTGCTTTCAAAACAGAAATGGGAAAAGATTATATTATTACTGTATTCCATGTAATGGAAAGGGGGGGTGGGTGTATGTTATTTTCTTTAAAAAAGAATTTTAACCTTGGTAGCATGGAGACGTTTTACTACAAAAATGTTTCGATAAATTTTGGGTACAATTATTGTACTTTTATTTTATTTTTTCTGCAAAAATTTCGAAATTTAAGGTGCAATACTTTTCCGTTAACGGAGAAGCCGCTTGTGGCGTGGGCATGTTGACATGGGGGAAGGGATTGTTTTTTTTTAACTAACCTAAACTAATGCTCCTTAACCCATTAAAGGCCATAATTCAACCATGAGACTTTTTAAAAATATTTTGATTGTTTTTATATCAAAATGGTCTC
>JAQIWH010003440.1:0-19998 GCA_034695005.1 Cryptops parisi | reverse complement strand
ATAAAATAAAATAAAAATGTGCGAAATACAATCAATATGACAATTCCTCGCTTAACGCGATTTTGTCATAAACGCATGTGTTCGTTATATAACGAAATTTTCGTTTCAGCACAATTGAAGGGCCTGGTGTGAAAGGGTGTTAAGTGACGATTTTGTCAGAACTATTTCAGAAGCATTGTGTTTGGTGCAATTCTACCTTCCGAACTCATAATTTTGAGCGAAACAACAATATGCACACAGATATTCGTGCAAGAAGTGTGAAGTAGCCAATAGACAGCAACGCAAGTTCAGATCTTTAACGCGATTTCCTTGAAATTGTAAAAGTGTTACTGAACACCCTTTTACACCAGACCCTTCGATCGTCTGGTTTATTAAACTATCGTGACGTTATTATACTTGGTAAAACCCAACCTAACATAAATTTTCACTCGTGTTTTTGACGTCAGAACATGTTTCATGAATCCACGTGAAATATTTTCTGCAAAGAATCCATTGTTTACCAAACGCTCCTAATTTTCGTCCCCTGAACGAAATGAGGCATATGAAGGGTGACGAAATTAGGAACAAACATTCAAACTAACATCGCGGCTCCTACCTCCTCATTAAGTGAACCCGATGACACAAAACTCACACACTCTTTAATTGACACCATCGTACCTAAGCCCATAACATGCAGAGACTACCAAAATAACGCTTTCACTACACGTAAAAGACTACTATTAACTAGAAGTAGCCCGGTGTCATGCACGGTTTTAATTGATACAGGATTTGGATTTTTGAAGGTTAGTTTTATTAAATGTTGCTAGATGTCACCGCTGCATTGACACGCGTCCCGGACCATGATGCGTTCTCACAGAGATGAAGCTAGATAAAAGCGTTCCGAACCATGATGCGTTCTCACAGAGATAAAGATAGATAAAAAGCGTTCCGAACTATGATGCGTTCTCATAGAGATTAAGATGGATAGGAGGTGAAGACTTGGGCTATTCTTATTAACCGCAAAGAACTCATTTAAAAAATAAGAAAAATCTTCATAAAATCTGAACAGAAGGTTCCTAAACCACCAAACTTTCGCAACTAGCTGTGTTTGACTTTCTCTGGAAGACTTGTTGGAGCCAATACCGGTCCTAGCAGTAGGACCGAGAAACGGAAGGGGACAAAATTCGACACGGGAACGAAATTCGGGCACTTAATTAAATCTATGGTCAATAACACCAAATATAATAAAATTAAATATGTTCTTGTTTGTTTAATTAATTTAAACTGCCCTCCAAACCCATAGACATCCTGTATGTGGATTTTGTCATAGCCATCGTGGTATGGCTATGATCTTCCCAAGCGTTATTGAAATTTTCATACAGTGAAAAATTTCGTTCAATTTTCAAACGAAATTACCACATGTTAACAAACAACGAGAAAGACATTGAAGACTGTCAAATGTGCTCATACAAGCTGTACTTATACTGAGAACAAAACGATAGACAAGCAAAATTATTACAAGTGAAATTTAGTTTTGTGTGACAAAATGTATTGACAAGTCAAATTTAGAAAGTAGTAGCCACGTGCCCATTTAGTCATAATCCACTTTTGTTTCATTTATTTCCAACCATCCAATCGAAATAAAAGTTGGTGCAACAATAGACAGTAAAATGCACCCTGCCCCTACAACAGTTTTTAATAATGTCACCCATGCTATTCAGTGGAGTTATTCTAGTTCATAGTTGTTTTTCATCTTTAAATTTGAATTTAAATTAACCACGCAACAACTGAAATAACTCCACTGAATAGCATAGATGACTTGCAGAGATGCTGTTGTAGGGGCAGGGTGCCTTTTACTTGGTTGTATCAATTCTTATTTTGTTTGGATTGTTGCAAATAAATTAAATAAAAATGGATTCCGACTAAATGAGCTTGTGGCTACAACTTTCGAAATATGACTTGCTCGCTACGACTCATGATATTCGATGTAACAATATTATTTCCGTAAAAATAATTTTAAAGTTAATGAGAATAGCCCTACTGTATACATACTCTGATGATATTCCATATGACTATAATCGACGTACATGCAATAATAAACGAGTTATCCCCTGATACACTTGAGATAAAGCACCCTGTATAGAAGCGGTATCCCTTCAATGAATCGTCTATGCCTCGTAACTGCCCAACTCGTTACACTTCGATTTTGCAAATCTTATTAGAGGGTGTAACCCACATTTTCGCATAAAATTTCGCCTTTCTGCTACGTTACGTGGGCTTTATTTATTAGTTAACCAACGACAACTTTTTTTGGGGGGGTTTCTTCATCTTTCGGCGCCAATGTTATGAACTCTCCAAAAAAACGTTATCTTTGGCTTCCTGTCGAACCTCAAATAAACCTCTTTTCAAAACTCCACGTATTTTTTTCTTGTCTTGTCACCGGAAGTTTACAACTGAATGGTGGTTGCCAAAAAGCAATTGGAGCAGCCAATCCTCACCGAACCAAACGGGTGCCAACGAGTTATTATTATTACATCAGAAATCAGTGATTAACACTCCAGAATTTTTTTTTGCAGTTTTATTTTTTGGAGAGAAGGTGGGGAGAGGGTTGTTGTGTTTACGTGTATAAATATCGTGATGTTAATTTATAGATTGAAAAGTCGAAGGATCAAAGACGTGTGATGATCATGTGTTGACAAATTTTTAAAGGATAAAGTGAATGAAGAGCTGTCTTTCCAAAACTTTGACGTTGTCACCAGAAATCGAAACTGATTCTGTTGTTTGTTTTTTATTTCATATATTTTCGAAAACTAAAACTGAAAGTGAAACATCGAGAAGTTTAAGACATCATTTTAATACTTTTCCGTTTGCCAACAGGCACCGCTTGTGACGCTAGTGACTAAGGCTGGTGGTTCTTGTTTCGGTTAGATGAACAAAAACGAATAATATTTGTGATTAATGATAAATTATTTTTTGTACAAGCTGTATGCCCGTCAAAATTGACGGGAGACAATTGATTCAATTCATAAACATAATTCATTGATTCAACTCATGTTGCTTCGCAACATTCTTTAGATACGGTTAGTGTTTTGTATTCATCTCATTAGTTACTGCTTATGTTTGTGTTGGCATAGTAACACATATATTATGTTATGCTTACGTTTGTTTTTAGTTGTCATGGAAACATTAATGGCACGAAAAAAGGCATAAAGAAAGAAACACTTGGGCCACGTAACTCGTCGCAGCGCTGCGAAACTTGCAGCGCTGTGGCTGTCGTCATGCGTAATTAAACGCACAAAATTCAATCAATTTGATAATCAACTGATGACGAAGCGCTGTAACCTGATGATCTATAGTTCAAGTTTTTTAAAAACAACAACAACCACTAGCGTTAAAAGCAGTGACTCTCAGCAAGTAACATAATTTTGCTTTCATAATTTTCATTTTTCAAAATTTTACTTCACAAAATGCTAACAAAACAAAAACATGTTTAATTTATTAATTAATAACACTATGTTGCTATTTTTCTTGTCAAACTTGAAACTGACCAAAATGTTTACAAAAACTTTATGAATGAATAATTTAAAGTAGTGCCGTGACCAGGATCACACACTAACACCTCAAAGTAGTATAAAAAATTAAAATTTTTGTTAACTATTTCATGAATGTTGGTGTTAAATAAAAAATAAGTATGTAATTGAGTGACAACTTTATGCATTAAACAGTGAAACCTCGCTATTCGTCCAACTCCAACTAAATTCGACTCGCTATTCGTGCGGGTCGAATAGTCGTCGCGGAATTTAAAAATAAATAAATAAATTTGACTTGCTATTCGTGCGTTGCTTCGGAATTCGTACCACTTCCGAACATCTTCTAGTGCAAAGAAGCAGAAAATACGAAGTCAAAAAACGCCTGAAGGGTCACCTGATGTTTTTATAGACGATGACCACTCTTCCAAACAGTAAGATTCTTCCTCCCCTCCACCTTCCATCTATGCCATTCACAGAACTGTTACAATATATTTATTGGTTTTATAGTTTCTATGTATGACTTTATGCATTAAGTACCGTACATCAATATATAGGCTATACTATGAACAAGGCTGTATTACTATAAACAATCATCAGGGGATCTGTAACGGATTAATCCTATCAACATTATTTATTAAAAGAAAAAATTGATTCGTACAAATCGCGATTCGAACAGCTTCGTGGAACGAATTGTGTACGAATAGTGCACAACTGTATCTTTTTCCTTTATATCTTTTTTTTTCGACACCAAGAAAAGCTAGATGAGTGTTCTGAAAGAAAAAAAAACAAACACCCAAAAATAACGATGGATATATATCTATCCAGAAAGGCAGATTTACAATGGACAAAACATCTGACCCGTGTCTTCAAAGATCGACATCAAAAACCTGACGCGACAATACGTAGCGTTGTGTACTGAAGTTTTACAAGGTGATATACCAAATTCTTACACTTGTTTACAGTTGACACAAAACAACCGGTACTACTATTTCAATGAATTAGTATCACTTATGTTTTTGTATGTTAAGTTTGAAATCGAAACTGAAAAAGATTAAAAAGAAAAGATTAAAAAGAAAAGACTCAAAAGAAAATACGCATGCGCGTTAAGATGGAACCGAGTCTTTGAAACGCATTGATTTGCGACACTTTACTTCACGTTGAAGAATGCACAAGTGGACGAATGACAGAGCTGAACAGACAGACAAGATAGACGAAAAAAAATATGTCTAATATATACATATAAAGATAGGATGGTCGCAAAAGATTTAGAATGGTTAAAAAAGACAATAGGAATGTACGAGTTGGATGTTCACCAATTGAAGTTCAAAAAGTGGAAGAAACAAAATAGACAAAAGAAAACAACATGGATGTACTTAAAAAAGATCGGTATCAATAAAGATGTTAAATTTTGATATTTCTAGCTCGAGACTAGTTTAGTGGACTTTTAGTGTTTGTGTGTGTGAGTGCGTGGGTGGAGAGAAGGAAGTCAACATTGAATTATTAACAATGGGACGTCGAGCCAACGCCACGTCAAGCTTCCTACTCCTCATGTTTGCCTTTGAGACACAAGATGGGGGATGGACTGTGTCCAGAAAGAATCACACCGTTATACCGGGTGGCTCAAAAGTTATTTCACCGTAATTCTTTTTAGAAATAGTTGTATATTTCATTAATATGCATTTCAGTTTTAATTATTTCACGTACCGGTACATACATTATTATTATTAATTTTGTTGTTATTTTTTGGTTTAATTTTATTTTTCCTGGTTGAATGAAGGAATTATGGCAGCCTTACATCCATTTATTTTTTAGAACAAATAGGCCTACACTGAAAATATTTTTAAAGATACTCTTTATACAGTGGATAAGTCAAAAGTACGGTTCCATGGGAATATTCAAAAGGCCTTTATTATGAAAATGTTGAGTTTTAGATATTATAAAAGCACCTTCACAGGACTCTTCACAACACGTTGACTTCGCATTGTTACAAATCGGAAATCGCACTGTTACATTGAAATCTATGCAAAAATCTAAAGATTAAATGCAAATGTCATAAATGCCATAACACGAATGTAAAATTGTAAATTATAACAATGATCCCGTGCTACAGCATGGGTTGTTGCTTACTAGTTTTAATTATTATTACTTGATACATCTTTTTATCACAAATAAACCTTTTTAATAAAAATATATTATCACTCGTAATAGATGATATCTCATGCTGTAGCACGGGAAGAACATTATTCTACTTTAAAGCTAATTTATCACTTTCTCACATTCGTGATGTTATGGTAGCGTAATGAAGGGTATTATTACTCGTATTATTAGATAAAGAAATTAAATAACAGTACTTTATTTTCACCTTGGCTCATAGTCAAATTCGTATCCTTTTTTTTAATTAATCTGTTTTAAAGATTTTTCTTTCAGTGAAAGTGGACCAAGATGTTAAGTTTTGTAATATTTTCACGTTTGACTACTTTATTGTGACAACTCGAATTCTTATCATTACTAACGACTAGCTTCCAAATAAATCTTTTCGTAAATAACAACAACAAAGAAAAATAAGTTGTTTTTTTTTGTAATATAAGTAACACTAGTAAATAGCCTTCCCCGTCAAAAATGACGGGAAAGTTTTTTTTTTCGTTTTCATTTAACTCATGTTCCTTCGCAACATTGGTTACAGTTGTTATTCATTATTATTCGTTACAGTTATTATTCGCAATATTCGTTACAGTTTGAGTATTTATTTCGGCGTTTTCACACACGGTGGCGCTGGTGAGGAGGCACGCGCATTTTGTAAAAAAACAAAACAAAACCTGTTCTGAAAGTTTCTAGAATGCCCAGATGCAAAAGAAAGAACCACGTCATGTTTCTTGTCCAATGGCTATAACTGCTGAGGAGGAGGAGGAGGAGTAGTAGTACTACTACTACTACTACTACTACTACTACTACTTTGTTTTGCACAATTTAACATGTAAATTTACGTTTCTCACTGAGATCTACATGATTTCATCAAAAGTTTTGAAATTACACTATTTGAGCTAAATTCGCTTAATTTTGCAGAATTTACCATAAAAAATGCACGTTTCGCACTGAGGTTGACATGATTTAATCAAAAAATTTGAAATTAGTAGTAGGAAGGTTTTCTATTTTATTAGATAGGATATAAAAACATGTAAAAGTTTCAATGTCGTACAGTTAACGACTTTTCAACTAGTATATTTTATACTAACTGATTTGATAACTAATTTAGAATTAAATATTTGCTTTTAAATGAAACTTTAATGTCAATTTACCATATAAAAAAAGAGATGTACCCAAAATTTCCTGTCTTTTTGTAATGTACTTAATTCGTCATATCACCGTAACGACAGTTTGACAAATGGAATTCTAAGCTTATGCAAATAAGCAATACAAATAGGTAAGCCTTATATAAATATGTACATTATATTTTTTTGACATTGATAACAGGTGTTAAGCTAACCTTGAAATATAGGTGACCGAAATTATACTAAAAAAAATTGTACAGTGTGAATTGTACGGTTAATTTTGTAAGGCTTAGAATGGTTAAAAAAAGACAACCATGTTGTTGAATTTGGTTGTAATTTAACTATGATATTGTAAATAATAATTTTTTTATAATCGATTAGTTAAACTTTGGTCATTAGGCGATGTTTCTTATGGACTTTGACATTATTTGTTTTTATGACTGTCGTCAAGATTGTCATTATCTTTTCAAGACGATTTAAAGCTCGTAAAAATTCGATCATTGACGACTAACAAAAGTAGAAGTTGTGTGTGACCTTGTAACGAGGCTATATTGTTTAATAAAAAATGGAAAATTTCGAATCAATTTTAAGAATTCGAAAAAGTACACGAAACGAAATGAATTTTTTATAAAATGTGTATGTCTAAATTCGTTAATAAAAAAGTTGTATAAGAATTGAAATCGTAAAAATTGTGTTTGTAAATTTTTTGTTTATATTTTTCGAAATTTTTCGAAAAAACGTAAAATTTACTAAATATTTTTCATCTGATTTTTTTCTAAAAAATTGTTTTTATTCTGCATTTTTCATTTTTTAAAAACATTTTTATTTCGCATTTTCGAGCGTAAACCTTTTTTTTTTTCCGAATTTTCGAAAAACTTTTCGTTTTTACTCAAAAATTTCAAATTTATTTTACCAAAAAACATAAAATGGAAACCAATTCTCCGTTTCGAAGAAATTTTTTTTGAATTTTCAAAAATATTAAATTTTTTCGAATTTTCGAAAATATTAAATTTTTTCGAATTTTCGAAAATAATAATTTCATTTTTCGAGTTCAAGTTTTTGATAAACCAATTTTTCTCTATATTTTGGAGACAAAATAAACATGAAAATTGAAGTTAATTCTTTGTTTAAAAAAACTCGACCTCTTTGTTTTCGAATTTTTCAAAAAATATATTTATTTTTCGAATTTTCGAAAAACAAAATTTTTTTTTCAATATTTCAAACAAAATAACAGGTAAACTAAAAAACCACTTGTTTCAAAAACTAAACCTCAACCTCAATAAACCTCAATGAATTTTCGAAAATATTTTTTTTCGAATTTTCGAAAATATTTTTTTTCGAATTTTCGAAAAACTAAATTTTTTTTTCGATATATTTTGAACTAAATAAAACATGAAAACTGAGATCAATCGTTTCAAAAACTCATAATAAATATTTTTTCGAAAAATAATTTCTCATTTTTCAAGACTACAATGCAATTTTCGAAAAATATTTCTTACGAGTCATTGACCGAAAAAAAAAAATATTTATCACTCCTCGATTAACACGTAAATAAAAAACAAAATCAACAGCTTTCTAATGATAGTAAACTACGACTCTACCACATGTTACACATCTAACATTTATCAACACGCATTATCACTCAATCAACATCATTTATACAAACAAAAAATAAATCAACATAATGACGAATAACTCAAAACGCTTTTTTCGAAAAACTGAAAATTTTTAATTTTTAATAAACGTAATGTAATGACTATTAACAACATAATACCACAACGATTTTTATTTTATCAGCAAAATTTATTTGTCATCATTGGATAATATATTTTATATTTTTTTATATTAAAAATTCCAACCTCGAAAATTAAAAACTATCCACTACAAAAAATTATATATTTACAATAAAAAATAACAAAAGAACAATTTTTCTAAACAAATTTACAAAAAACAAAAACGTTTCACAAACTTAACAATGTACACATTTTTTATATATAAATTATTTATAATTTTGTAAACCTATTATAAGGTTTATAAATTATAAATTTTTTGTATATTATATTGTCACATTAATATTTTCCAAAATAAAATAATAATAAACACAAAAAATTATTTACAATAACAAATAGTAATAAAATTTAAGCCTATTTATAATTGCAACAATATATATAATATTTTGTCGTATGAAAAATTATGAAAAAAAGTGAAATCTGCTTAAATTTTATATTTAAGAAAATATGAAAATATTTTGTTAACTTTAAGTTTTGTTAATTCTAAAAATTTATATTAATTATTTATAATTGACTTAAATTTTTTTTATAATTTTATCTAAAAAATTATTAATATATTTATTAATAAAAAATTTCAAGCTCATAACAGTTTTTATTTCAAATATACAGAGTGAGCTAAAAAAAAAATAAAATGAGACAAAAGTAACGCACCATAAAAATATTAAAAAAAAAGTGAGACATAAATCACGCACCATAGGGATATTTAAACAAAAGTTGGACAAATATCATGCACCATGAGGATATTTTTAAAATTACATTTTAACAAAAATTTACAAATTTAAGTTGTGCAAAAAAATTTTGTGCGTGACGATTGGCTCACCCTGTATAGATTTATAGTTCTTTCATATATCTACATAAATAAATTCATGTTTTTAATGATAAAAAGCAAATTTCACTTTGAAATATTATGACACGATTTATTTTTTTTTTCATAATTAATCTTTTGTACAGGGTGATGCAAAAAAAAACTTATATTACATTTTTTCTTTGAAAAAACGTAAAAAGTTTTTTTATTGAAATTTAAATGAAAAAATCACTTATTCGGAGTGTTTAACGAATTTGTGTAATATTAAAAAAAATTTATAATAATAATAATAATAATAATAATAATAATTATAATAATTACAAGAGTGGGTGTTTTATTTTTCTAAAAAATAACAAAAAATATATATTATATATATTTATATATATATGAATACATTATTTTTGAGCTGTAATGAAAATGCAGATTATACAATATGAAGGAGTGGTTTGTGGTTTGGTAAGGTTAATTAGAGTGGTTTTTTAGTAATAGTTAAGATAGTTAAAGAAAAAGTTGTGTAAAGTTGTTATTAACTGGTTTGAAAAGGGTTTATGACAGTTTTTATTTTATGTATTTTTCTTTAAAATATTATTAAGTTTGAGCTATGTACAAATCTAAAACGATTTAGTTTTAAAAAACCGTACGGTACAGCAAAAAACAAAACAAAACAAAAATTTTTATTTGATACTTTCCTGTTAACCGAGAAACCGCTTGTGGCGCTTGAGTATAAATTTTAGATTACTAATCCAAACTGGTATCTATACCCACAAACATTGTAAGATGTCTGTATAGGTCAGTTAAAAGTCAGTTAAACCAAACACATACTTATCCACTAGCACCACAATCGGTATCTCGGTTAACAGAAAAGTAACAAACGTTTATTTTACCAATTATTTTTACATAAACTCAAAACAATGTTATAAAAATTTAAATAATTTTTTTTTCGCGCGTTAAAACGGGAAAGATTTTGGTTATCAATTCGCGTAAAGCGAGGAAAGTTTTTTTTAATCAAAAATTGGTCGTGTGACGTAATAGTTAATAATTGCTAATTTTTTTTAATGAAAAATATTTTTTCATATATATTTCATTAATTTTTTAAATATCGCGTAAAACGAGGAATTTTTTTTTAAAATAATAGAACGAAAAACGAGATAAAATATCTATATCTCTAAATTGGTCGTGAAACATACAGAAATGTTAATCAAAATATTTGTAAAAAAAAAAATTATTTATGCATTTGAAATAATTATTTTTTTTGTGTGAAATCGCATAAAACGAGGGAAACTAACTTATGCAACGTTAAAATAATTGGTCGTTCAACAGAAAAGTATGAACACATAAACAAAACAAAAAACAAACAAACAATTTTTTTAATAACAAATATTTTGTAAACAAAATTTACAATTACGCGTAAAACGAGGAATTGTTTCCACGATACAGCGTTAAAACGGGGGAATCGATTTACGTATATTTTCAAATTTGGTCATTTCAACATAACGATATCACTTAAAAAAAAATCGATCTTTTTAGATTAAACGTTTTTCCAAACAAAATAACAAAATCGCGTAAAACGAGTAATTTTCTACGATATTCGCGTAAAACGAGAAAATTTACGTATATTTTGTTTTTCAAATTTTAGTCATTTAGTTCGTCCAAAATTTGAATTAAAAACTAAACAACTTTGTTACATTTCAAAACAATTTTTGAAATGTAAAATCGCGTTAAAACGAGAAAATGATACAATTAACGCGTTAAACGAAGAAATTTAAAAATTGTTTTCCACAAATGTTCATCATTCAAATATATGTTCACATAAAAAAAAAACCAATTAAATTTGTTTCAATTTCGAAAAACTTTACAATATCGCGTTAAAACGAGGAAATTTTACAATAAAAGCGCGTTAAACGAGGAAATTACGTATTTTTTTTCTTCAAATTTTGGTCAATCAACATGTAAACAAACAATGTCAAATTAATTTAAGAAATAAAATTATAAAATTAAAAAAAATAAAATAAAATTGCTTTTTCGTTTTACGAACATAAACTATTCGTTATACGAAGACGTTAGTTTAATTATTATTATTAGAAATTTAAATTATCATAACTTTTGAATTGTTATTCAGAATTTTAGAAAACGCCAAAAAAAAATTAATGTAAATTATTATAAAAAAATTTCTAATAACAATAAAAACGTCATCACATATTGTACCCGGCGTTATAACTATTATTATTATTATTATTATTATTAATATTATAATTTTGTACAGTACGATGTAATATAATATACAATGGGAAACCCCCCCAAAAATTGTAACCCTAGATAAATTGTAATATGGTACACACACAAATCAAAATTGTAAGGACTGTACAATAGTATTGCAAAAAAAAATAATATATTACTTTTAATAATAATTTATAATTTATAATAAACAATAACAACAACCCACATATTTTAAAAATTCGTACGCTTTTCGTAAGGTTTTTGTATTTTTTGTAACGCTTACTTAAAAAAATTTAGAAAATTATAAAACAACATATTTCAATGGAAATGAATTTAAGGTAGGCCTACAATCAAATGTCTCAAAAAATTTTACGAATTCGCGTTAAACGAGGATTTACTTTTCCATATAAATGTCGTTAAGCGAGAGGAATAATAAAGTATTTTTCTACATTTGTTTACGTATAAAACAAAGTTAGAAAAACAACATTGATTACAATATCCGAAAAATCGCGTTGTACGGAGGCTCTGTAATTTGTAACTCCACTTAATTCGCTTAATGCGAAGTTTTTCTAATTTAGCTCCATTTAATTTAAAACAAGGCTACGATTTTATATTTAAAATATCTGCATATTCTAAATATAAAATCAAATATGAAATCGTACCATCAAAAAAAGCCATAGTTTACGATACAACTTTTGTAACCCCTTACGAACTTTTCGGGCCATACTTAACTCTTACAATTTTGACTACAATCAACCAACATAGAAATTCTTAAATCCATTGAAAAAATCAAGACTATTTAACATACATAGAAAAAAATTATACCTTACATATGTACGTAAAACCGTACATATGTACGGCTGAAAAAATAGGTACAACTTATTTCGTATCCCTTATAATTTATCAAGAAATATTGACTGAAAACAACAGTTATACTACAGTATTAAAATGAAAAGCATAGATATACTCTGAGACAGGTGAGTGTACCTTAAATTCGTAACACAACCATAATTAGAATGAAAAATTGTAAAAATTATGTAAACCTTACATACTTATGCAAAAAGATATGGATATGAAGAAAGAGTTTGTTACAGTGTGATAACAGAAAAATCCTCATAGTTTGTTTTTTGTTTGTAACGTTACGTTGTCCCGCATGCACTCGTGAGCTGACTGAAACAATGCAATGTAGATCATCACACCCAGTCCATTTGGAGTATCCATGGTGCGAAGCAGGTGTTTCATCCTCAGAGAGCCTGGTAGACGTGAGGGGGGCTACCATTGGTCAATCTGGGATCGTGCAGTCGTTGTCACAGGTAGAACTCTGGCGATGAACCTGTGGTCGTTGTGTTGGCAGCATTCATGCCCACCATGTTGTTAGTAGCACTGTTACCACCACTGTTGTTGGCACTATTGTTACCACTAGCACTGTTAGCGTTACTGTTAGCGTTGTTGGCGCTCACCACAACGACTTCTCGGTTTCGTAGCATGTCGTAACGATGTTTGTACATGTCCCTCTCCTGAGTCGTCCGGCTCACCTCGATCCTGAGGCGTTGAACTTCGCTCTGGAGGACACGGTTCTGCGCCTCCAGTTCGTGCCGCTGCTGGAGCCGCTTCGAACGGCAGTTCTGCGCGTAGCCGCGGTTCTTCAGCGTCCGACGCTTCTGCTTCAGCCGCACCACTTCTTCGCGCGGGAACCCGTGCAGTTTCTTGTTCAGTTCGCGGACGGAAAGCGAGATGAGGGTGTCATCGTCCAAAATGTCGGGGGAGGAGCAGCGCGATGCCGGACTGCTGCTCAGAGGAGTGCCCCCCACCATCACGTGATGGTGATGATGGTGGTGGTGGTGGTGGCCGTTGGTGTTGTTGTGATGATGACCGTTGACCATTCCGCCACCACCACCACCACCGCCGCCTCCGCCACCGTTGCCGTGGCCAGCGTGGTTGGGGTGATGATGAGGGGACTGCCTGAGGTAAGACTCCTTAGCGGCGGCACGGGCTGCTAACCAGGCGTGATCCGCCCCGTCTCCGCACTGGGGCCTCAGGTCCAGGGGCTCGTGTGCCAAACCACCGTACCTGATGGTTTGCGTCAACCACATCATGTCTTCCAAAAGACCCGTTGGTTTCGCTTCGCTGTTAGCGTACCCGTTGTTACTGTTATTGTTATTGTTGTTGGGACCTGGGTTGGTCGTGTTGCTGGCGTTGCTGTTAGTATTATTGTTGTTGACGATTCCTTGCTGTGGTGAGCGAGGAGTGTCCGGGGGCGTGCCGGGAGTGCTGGGTGTCAATGGGACGGGACTGGCTTTGCCCACCACAGGTTGAGACACCACAGCTCCCGGGACGGGACCTCCCGGTTCGGGGTTGGAGGTGGCCACGACTACCGGACAGGGATATTTATTCCGGCATTCCGCCGCGGCTTCCTGTTTCACCACGTCCTCCAGGTGCTCCAGGTCGAAGTCGTTGACGTACTCGTCGACGAGGTGAGAGGTGCCTTCCGGTTCCATGGCAGCATTCACGGCTAGAGGCTGATGCGAAGATGAGCAAGCGGATTGCTGCTGATGCGGATGATGATGTTGTTGTTGTTGCACTGACCAGGGAACACTGTCCGACACCACTCTCCTCCCCAGTTCCAAAAAGTTCGTTATCCCCACCGGAAGAGGTGGGGGTGGTGGGGGTTGCGGACACCGATCCGTCGCCGTTGTCACTCGTAACACAATCCCAATGGCAGAGAATCAAATGATTTTTTTTGAAAAAACAAAATGTTGACCACCAAACCGTGTCCGCCACCACACCACCACTCTTCACCACTTTCACTCGCTTTTGTTTCGGATCCTCGATGTGAAACAAAAAACTTTCTAACAACTATGCACACACTTGATGAAATCTCGGGATGGTTGCAATGACTACAACACCGTTGATAACTATCAAGTTCGACTTCTCATTTCATGATGAAATGTTCGCGGAAAAATAACTTTTGTTCCTCTTTTTTTTAGTTCATCACTCCCACCGTGTTCATGACCCGAATATAAAAAATAATCACTTGTCTCTCAACTTGTCCAAAAGCAAATCAACACACACACACACTTGACACACACACGCACCTTTTAACGGTCCAAGTTGCTTGCAAATTTTTTCAGTCTCTCCACCCGTTCGATAAAAACGAGGTCACTTCGATGGGATTTTTCAAGGCGCGTGCCAATGTCCACCACCACCACAACAAAAAAAAAATAACGAGGTAAAAACCCACCAAAATCCTGATCCTCAACTTCCACGTGAATCTTGTTTCGGTTCGTGCTCCCAGCCTCACGTGCAAAACAAAAAAAAACGGGCGACTTCTCACGTTCAGCAGTCACAACAACCAGTCAACAAAAAAAATGAACACGAGGAAAAAGTTGCTGCGCGTGCAAACGCAGACGCACACTTTCCTCGTGCAGACAGATGCAAACGCGTGTGTGTGTGTCTGCACGCGCTCTGAACGAGCACCCGCGCACACACCAACTGCACACCACAGGAGAGCGAGAGAAGAGCGTGCGCGTAGCGCGCGTGTGTGTGTGTTTCTCCGCGTGGTTCGTACCCTTGTACGATGGGGCGATGATGTTCGATCGGGGTTGATGATAAAAGTGGCGCGTGTGAGTAGTAGTAGTAGGAGTGATAGTTGGGTGCGCTCTTCGCACGCGGTGGCAAGCGGCGCGCCTGCTTCGGGGCCCCGCTTTTGGCGTAAGGCGTGTGCGCCCCACCACTTGAAGCGCTAGGCTAGCTAGCTGCTTCTTTTCTAAAGCACCCAAACCAACGAGCCAATTTATCGACGACACGACGTCAACCGTGACGTCAAAACCACCTCCTCCTCGTCGTCGTCGTCGTCGTCGCACAAACTTGTGTATGTATCCCCCTCCAACTGGCGCTCTTCTTCTTCTTCTTCTTCCTCTTCTACTTCTGGGACGATCAACGACGACGACGCCGCTCGGCGCTGTCCGCCAATCAAACCCGCCTTCTCCCCAACTTGCGAGATAATTTTGGCAAAGGCAGCAGGCGAGTGACGTCACTCATTCTATCACACAATCCTCTTTCTCTCTCTATCTCTTTCTCTCTTTTATTTCGTACACACACACTCTCTCTCATTTCTTCTCACATTATCTATCATCCTCGGACTTTGGACAAAAAATCATTTTCCCAAACAACTCCCCTGTCGCTTTTGCTCCATAACCCCAAACATTGTACCTCGTATAGTTGGACATACTCTCAGGTTATAACACACTGATGATTACACTTAGGTTATATCACAATCATGACAGAACCCAATTTCTACAGTAATAATTTTTATCCATCATCCCTCCCAAAAATATTTTAAGTACACATTTTAGTAGAAAATCATCTCGATTTTAGATCGTTTTTTTTCGTAACCCTAAAATCATTTCACACCTACACACACAAGCCGCAAACAGATGATTAATTTGTATTTGATTATACAATTTGTACTTAATTGTAGAACTAATTATATACTCAATACAATTATATATTCCGTACGGTTTTCTTCTATCATTTGTGTAAGAAAGACACAATTTTCACATTAAGTTCAGTTCGATGTCGAAACTTGATTTAATTCGTACAATAACTATATTATTCAAAACGTCATTTGTGTCGTGAATTAAGATATCATGCCATGATATCTTATTAAGATTAGATGTTCTTAAAACTTGTATGAAATAGTTGTGTAATCTTTACAGCTCGTAAAAATATCACGAAGATAAACACTTTAGCATGAAACCAATTTTTCGAAAGTGAAATTGAACACGGAAGTAAATAATAGTTGTATACAACTCTAACGTGAAATCGCAGTTTCAAAACCTTGTGAAAATTACAACTTCAACGTTGTAAAATTACAACCACAGATTTTTATGTATTCTTACAAACCAAAACTCCAGCATCGCACGCGTTTATTTACGAAATTGTGAAAAACACAATGCAAAAATGAAAACATTGCAATATACGAAAAGTTTTAAATTTACAACCCTAGCATTGTAAAACAACAACTTTAAAGTTGTAAAACAACAACTTTAAAGTTGTAAAACTACAACCCCGAGGTTGTAAAATTACAACCTCAATGTTAAACTTGAAAAAAGGAAACGTTGGTTTTGTTCATTTGCATTACCCAGTCAGTTATCTGGGGTAAGTTTTGTTTTTCTTACCTTAGGTTTTTTTTAATCTTAACCCCAATGTTGTAAAACTACAACCCCGAGGTTTTAAATCTACAACCCCAAGGATGTAAATCTACAACCGCACAGTTCTGAAACTACAACCAAATTACAAATGTCGATGTGTAAAATGAAAAGTCAAGTTACAATTCCAAAGTTGTAAAGTTACAACCCCTCATCATCTCCACGTTCAAAAAAACACTAGCCAACGTTGTAACTTTCAATAACTTCGGTTACAGCCTTTCCTTGCAAGCTTTGTATATCACACTGTACACATTTATTA
Organism: Cryptops parisi; assembly: GCA_034695005.1. Classification (NCBI taxonomy): domain Eukaryota; kingdom Metazoa; phylum Arthropoda; class Chilopoda; order Scolopendromorpha; family Cryptopidae; genus Cryptops; species Cryptops parisi. Next base: position 2,939 of record JAQIWH010003440.1, on the reverse strand, counting down.
CTCGTTTCACATGTAAACATAAACAGAACTTACGTTTGCTCTGTTTATTTACTTCGTCTCTGAAAAAACACAAAACACATAAACAAACAAAATAATCAAACACCACCCTGTATACCTCTCCTTCGAAATGTAAAACATCAAAAACTGTAATACATGTACTGTATAACCTAAAAAAATTAGATCAAACGCGAACGAGAGATCAAAATAGACACGTTTTTAACATCATTGACGTCATAACATCATCATCGTCATCCAAGGTAAGTTCGTTTTGCACAACTATTTTAACTAGGTTGTTAAATAACTAGGGTGTTTTTTTAGGTCGATAAACTTACTTATCCTAAAACTCAGTTTATCATCATCGATGTTTGCAAATAGTTTATTCGCTGAGATAAAGTTTTTCGTTACACAACATGATAGATAACTATGTATGTGTCACGTAATTATAATTATACCTACGTAGGCCTACGTATACGTGATAGATAAAAATTTACAACGAACGTAATGTTTAAAGTGATAGAGTTGTAATGAATTGTCAAGGGTTGTAAAAGGTTGTAAATGTCAAATTATGTGAAAAAAATACACTTACTACTTTATAATACCGGTTCAAAGTAAGAGAATGTTTGGCTTTGGTGACGTTATTAGATAAAACATTTTCCATCCTCGTTTAACGCGATTTTTTTTCGATTAACGATTTCTCGTACAACGCGGTTTTGATACTTTTTTTTTTGCATTCTTTTCCAAATTTTCAAAGAGAAGCATTCCCATGTAAAAAGACTTTTGTTGAAATTAATACGTAAAAAAAAACCCTCGTTTAACACGATTTCTCATATAACGCTGTTTTCATTCAATTTCTACAAATAGTAGGCCTACGTATTGTAAACCAAGATACGTTATAAGAAATAGTCCTATATTTGATTCAACCTTTATACTGTATATAATCACCCTTTATAAATTATATAGTTTGTCATTGATTTATGCGAAGCTGATCTTCTTCGAAAATCTCGCATAAATCGAAAATCGCGTATATCAAAATTTCTATATAGAAAAACTACATCGGACAATTCTGGTGTGTAGGCAAAAAATTTGCGCCACAAGTGGCGTACATACACTGACAGGAAGAAATTTCATTTACTTCACAAAATCGCATAATGGCGAAAATTTCTTGCATATTAACGAGCACCAGGTACAATTTGTATCAGCGAAATCACATATACCGGTACTCGCATAAATCGAAGACCCTTTTATATTTATATAAATCTAATATTTCATATGCAATTTTATTAATATTTTAAAAATTGCACTAAAAATACCCCCCCCCCCCTTACAATATATATATATAACAAACCGAATAAATCGAAATATTTGAAACGATTAGGCTGCTCCTTAAATCTTTTGATCATTGCGTTTAGCCCAATTTATTTTTGGTCTAAGTTATTAGCCTATGTTATTCTCAATTTAGGATCGTTATCACCCAGACAAAAAAATAAACAAAACGATAACGATATCATGTTCACATTATCGATTATAAAAATAAATCGTAAAAATAATACAAAAAAAAATAATAATTATGACCAAACATAACCTTTGAATCGTTAATAAACAGTCCATCGTTATCTCATCGTAGCGATTGTTTCACAAATATCATCACAATAAATGTAGTTGATTTTAACTATTTATTAGTAATTAATGTTATTTTGATGAAAATATTTCGATTAAAATTATTCAAAATAATGTTGAAGAAACTTACAAAAAATTCAATTATTTGAATTCAATGCTGCCACAAATGACCAATTTTATGCAGCACGGAATCTTAATTATAGAAAATTAATGATAACTATAATTTAACGTTTTTAACTAAAAAAAGGATTATCAACTAATACTAATCTTAGCATTAATTCAATTACCAAAAAATTTAAGCCTGAAAACAACGACGGAACGTAGATGGTGAGAATAGGCCTAACACTAGTTAAAGCTTTCGATACTTTATTAATGCTTATCTTCTCTATACTGTATTTACTGCATATATTTTTCGATGTCGATTTTTACGTATCGATATTTTTATATGTTAGATTTGTATATTTATATATTAATATGAATATCTGAATATACAAAGTTTCATGAAATGTGCGAAAATTCACTTTCTACTGTTGTGTCGTGGTTATATATTTTTCAATATGTTCGTATATCGATTTTTATGTATCAAAATCGTTACATAGTCGATTGTATACTTCCGTATTTATACATTAACATGAATTATAAATATACCACGTTCAATAAAATAAGCGAAATTCACACTTTTAACCTTTAAAATAACGTTCTTCATCGACGTTAATGTACTAAGTAAATTTCGCACTTTTGCCACGATTTCACACTTTAACTAGCAATTTCAGGAAATCTTATATTTTCACGCTTTAACGTTATGATGTAACAACAAATTTCATATGTCACAAGAAACATAAGAAGCATGTTCAGTATTTACTAATTCGGTCATTTTCGCACACTTTTTTAACATTTTTTAAGTTCACACTTTTCAACGAATTTCACACTTTAACTAGCAATTTCACAAAAAAACACGGCCTTTAATCACGAGCTAACACTTCTAACGGTTGATGTTATTTACACGTAACAAGCAATTTGTGCACGTAAACAATGAAACAACCTAAGTATCTACTCATTAGGACAATTCTCACTTCTGATTCTGACAATTCTCACACTTAAACTGGAAATTTCACGAAATCTCGCATTTCAATATTTAAACACCTAAAGAGCAACACTGTCACATGACATGGTAAGATTTATGTGAATGACATTATAAACAAGTGTTAAGAAAACTATACAATACAATAATAAGATGCTAATCAACTATCATTGAGGAAGCACCCCCTTCGTATACTATAAGGGGTGCCCCTATAGTATACAATTTACAAAACCCACATTTT
>JAQIWH010003439.1:0-20000 GCA_034695005.1 Cryptops parisi | reverse complement strand
GATGACAGTATACTTTCAATTCTCAGCTCACTCACTCATAAACTCACAAGTGAACGAGTATATAACTGATGCTCTTCTTTTAACTGTAAAGCCGCTTGTGGCGCTAGTGCTGACATGTGTCGTCGATCGTTGAGCTTCCACATCCCACTATAGGTTTTCCGAAGGCTAGACAAACGCTCAAGTTAAAACGGAATTCACCCAGAGACAGTAGATCAACTGTCTCTGGACTAACCTAACCGAACCTGTGAAAATACACAATGATCGATCACACGTGCCAGTACTAGCGCCACAAGGGGTGCTTACAGTTAACAGAAAGTTACCAAAATCTTTGGGAAAGTAAAATTGGTAGAAAATACAAATAAAGACGTAGATTTACTGTATAAAGATTCATTGTTTTTGAGCTATTTGAAAATGACATGACACGAAAAAAAAAATTTAGAATTCATTAGTTGCAAAAGACAAAAGACCTATTAGACGAATGGGAAACTGAGACTTTGGCTTTCAACTCCTATTTGTCTCGACTAAACATAAAAAATAAAATAAATGAAAAGTTATATAAACGTGCGATTGATTGGAGGAGTCCCGTTCAGTACAACACGTTATACGAGTAATGAACGGTTCGTTACAACTTATGAAACGGGTCAATTAATACCATTGTCATTGCCAACAAGGTTGATTCAGATATACAGCATATGCTAGGTATTTTGTGTGTGTTTTTTTGTGGGTTGTTTGTTGGTATGTTGTTGGTTATTTTTTATAACTGAAAATGCGTCATGTGGCCTCAATCTCTTCATCTTTAGATGTTTGCAACCCTCTGTCGGCTCTACGCCAAATTTATCTTAATTTGGAGGAAACCCACAACTTGATGAGAATCTTGTTACTTTACACTCTTCGCCAGATCACCACAAAGACTCGAAATGATGATAAAATAAAAAACGTAGACTAATGAGCTCCAAAATAGAGTTTACTAATGCCCGGGTTGTGGTTTCGCTGATGAAAATTCTACGTTGAAGAAAACTTTGTGGTTTTATTTTATTTTTTTTTACAAAAATGGAAAATTAAGCGAAGACGTTTTTTATCACTTGTTATAGTGTGTTATAGGGGAATGTGTATATAGCTGCACATTAAGAGTTAGAAATAATATTTAAACAAGTACATTAAAAATGCTTTGTTTTTAAGCATACTCTTTATACAGGGTGCTTCTTTTTCACGTGTATTAGAGGAATATCTCGCTTAGTATTGCGGATACGTCGATTATAGTCATATGGAATATGATCACAACATCTGGGGACAAGACAATAGTACTAGTCTCGTTGACCTTTCACGGAAGTGGTCTTGTTAATTTTTTTTTTACACTGGACTTATGCGGTCTTTTATTTACGCGAAGTACTTATGGCGAAGTTCTCGTTTTATGCGATTTTTGATACAGTATATTTTCATAAACGACTTGAGATGGCAGTTACGTTCAATTCCCATCTTACTCACAAAACTCAGTAACTCACAAGTGAAGAGTATAAAAATTATATAAAGAGTATAAAAATTATGGATATTTTCTTCCATTAATATCCACAATCTGTCCTCGTATTCCATCGGTATTTATTTTGATCTATTTTGATTTTTTTAAATTATTATTTTGATCTGTTCGTAAAATTGTATCAAGATACTGAAAATTTAATCTCTGACTCAGTGCTTCTTGTCTCCCTTTGTGATGGATTCAGATGAGGCAGTTAACATTTCATCGCAGATGCTGCAATTAATACTTGTGGTATTTTCGAAGATGGTCTCATCCTTAATGTATAATTCATTAAGGTTTTGTCCAATGAAAAGATAGATTTGCGATGGGGTGTCAGCTTCACATTGTATACAATTAAGCAATTCTTTTTTTTATTATTATTATTTAAGAAACAGACACACACTTGCACATTTCTATCACCACTTTCAAAACCACTTACACATCTGATTTTGTTTTTTTTTAAAGTTTATTTTTTTCTTCTTATGTTATCCAGCTTTAGCTGCTGGAAGAAGCTTTACTTGATGAATTCAACACTCTTTGTTGTCAGAGAGTATTTCATCTGCAATGACAGCAGCTCTTACGAGTGGTGACTTATGTGACATTGTGAAGATTTTATGTTTTTGGTTTTTTTTATATTCACTTTCGTATGAGGTATTACTGTGGAATATATAAAAAATAAAATATATATACATTTTTTCATAGGTTTAGTTATGTGTGTGAAGGAACGTATAAGACAATTGCAAAGTATCACTATATTTGCCATTGGCTTTTAACATTCACGAGCGTTTCTTACCCGGATGATCTCCTTCCGGATGAAATTGTTCAATTTTATTTATCTACTTTTATCTTTTACTATGCACTTTTGTCTACATGTTAACAGTCACCTTTACAGCACGAGTGTAAACAGTAAGTAAATGAAAATAATATAACAGTCATCCAGCTTAATGAGAACATAGATCATTAGTACAGGGTTGAAATGTCTAAAATGTCAGTCAAAAAATGTTTGGGAACAACGGGACAACGTAAAAATGGCATACAGTACACTTTCATACTCATACATATCCATTATGGATATTCATTCAATCATATTTTATTTGATCTCCAATTTCTATATACCACAGGGATATTACGATAACAGAAAAGGTGATGGAAAAATGGATGAATGAATGAATTTATTAGCATCTCGGGAAGACAATAGAAATAAGTAATAAGAAATAAATTTGTAAATATCCATTATGGTGCTCTATATCTATGGATATTCATAAGCTTATTCATATTCATATCTATTATTCATATTTATAGTATCTACAGTATATCTACCATGGATATCCATATTTACATCTATATATATTGTGGATATTCATATTTACTATAATGGATATGAATATCCATTATAATGGATATTCCACTTATATCCATTATATTGAATATCCATTATGATTATATACTTATGAATATCTATTATGATTATATACTTATGAATATCCATGATTCATTAGTATTCATAACCCACATATTATGAATATCCATCATGAATATTCATTATAGTGGATATGGATATAACCACTAGGTTATCGTCGTGGCTGACCTAGTGGTTATGGTTGGTTTAGTTTTTTACTGATCTAACCTAGTGAGTATGGGTGTAAATACCAGGAAAAAATACAAAAATAAAATACCTTTTTGTTTGTTTTATTTAACTTGAATTGTAGCTTATGCTACTACCGCACAAGTGGTTTCTCTTTTAACTGAAAAGTATTGTTTACACTCGCGTTACTATGGTAACAATATGAAGCATACAGGCAGAAGTGCAAATGATTATAATGTAGTAGCAGAATTAGCAAATGACTACTGTAGTAGCAGAAGTCCCATCACAGGAAACAATTAGCGCCACAAGCGGGACGGGAATTTAACCAAAAAGTATACCTGATTTTTTAATGCAGGATATGTAAATAGGCGTATGTGTAATATAAAGGCCTCTCGACACGATGTGGCAAGTAGAGCAATGTTTCGACAATTTGTGACATTTTTTTTTGCCTAACCAATGAAAACCGGTTGGCAAGAAGCTGGCGTCACAGTTGTCCACAAAATGCTCCCTTGCCACACAAAAATTGCGTGTGTCAAGAGACTTTTAGACTTCAATGTTCAGGAGTCAAAAACTATATTTTATTGAAAATATTGTCGGCAGACTTTTGTATAGAAATACGACGTTTGGCTTCCTTTCGGTTTTGATTTTCTATTTTTTCTTGAAAAAAGCCTCTAGGAGGAGGCGAAACGTCGGAAAGTATCGTGGGATTGGTCAATCTAACCGGTTAGTTAAAAATATAAGTGATTTGCCATTTCTTAATAACTTTTGATTAACAATTACAGTACTTTGTTTTCTAGTTACATAAATTTTTATTAGGACAGTATTAACCATCAGCGCCTTTAGCGGCATTGGCCAAATAACCGAAAAGTACCAAAATAATAATATTGAATTAAGTTAAAATAAAATTAATTTGAAAAATAAAATGAATAAATTTCATATAGGCTTTCTTCATAGAGTTATGAAACTGAAACTTTACTGTCGCCTGTCATTCGGTCGTTGTTTGCCATCTACAGGCGATATACCTAATTATTTAGGTTTCGTTTTTAATGAAAATTTCTGTGATATTTTTATCTTATAATATAATATATATCTAATTGGGTACTTTCAGATAATGATACATTATTAAGTGTTGTATTTTTTAACTCACCTGCACTGGTATCTATACCCACAGACACCAGTTTATGTTAGTTAAAAACAACCACCACAAATTAAACAAAAATATTTACCCAATATAGCTTGTAAAATACACATTATACTTTAAACATGCTGATTTGTTGTCATAATTAAAATAAAATAAATTTAAAAATAACAAAAATAATAAATGTAAGTTACAATGTAAATTTTAATTAATATAAGTTCATTGAAATAATAAGTTTCTCATGAGAAAATAAGTTAAATATAAACATTGTAAGTTACTGTAAAGTTTAATATTGTTTCATTTTTATGTTGAAATGATTTTGCTCCTAACTATTTACTCATAACAAATGAAAAGCTTATTTCCAAAACGTCGTATCTCCATTTTAATCATTTTTTGAAATAAGAGGCTCTGACAACTATCTGTGCATTCGCTTATTCCAAATATGTCATTTTCAAGGCTTAAAACTTATTATTTCCTACTGAAAAGCACTTTAAAAAACCACGTTAATATGCAAAGTCTATGGTCAAATGGATGAAAAACACCTGTTTCCTGAAAAATTGTGATTTTGGATTTAAGTCGTTTTGGAAATAAGATCTTCAAATGTTTATCAAAACTTTGTTTACGACCAGAAAAAAAAAACAAGTTTAATTTTTTTATTTTCTATATTTTTCATTTTGTCGTTTTTGTTTTGGAACTTTTTCTTTCATTGTATGGCGTTTTAATTTGAATAAATAGATATCCATTTTATAATAGGTGAAATTTGCATAAATTGAAATTTGCATAAATTAAAATTCGTATAAATCGAAACGTGCAGAAATAAAAAATAAAATTATTCAAAACTCGCATAAATCGAATGTCGAATGAAAGTGATAATTTCAAGTAATTTTGTAAATTTTAATAATAAAGAGGTCATTTACCTCTTTATTATTAAAATTTACAAAATTAAGTGTTAATTTATTAAGAGCTCAAAAGTTCGTAATAAATCGAAACATGCAGAAATGTAAAATTCGTTTGCATTATGTAGGCGTATACGTACGTATATCTCTGTATGCTAGCAATGCTCCCGCGGCTTCGCTCGCGAACTATTCTGGAACCACATCTAACACCAGAATGATTTTTGATTGATGGTAACATACATAAACAAATCCGAATGAAATTTTTTTCTCTAATGGTTATTCTTTCCACATAACTGATAAACTATTAATTTAGAGAAATCTCATTATCCTTGAACAAAGTCGATTTCATGAGCCACATGACAAAAAATAAAACAAACTTAGAAACCGTTTCGGTAGTTCTCGAAATCTTGCGTGACGATGTTAAAAAGGCACTTGCCTTTTATATAGGCCTACTTGTATATAGATGACAGTATGGTATATAAAGAGTAGACCTATGCTTAAAAAGCATTTTAATGTACTTGCTATACTACAGTATCTTCAAATTTGGTGCAAGGTTTTCGTAAATCATACAAGTGCTCTATCACATAGTCCATTTGGGTGTCTAGGTTACACGTGGGTGGAATCGGGTGTCGTAGAGTAAATTGCACCTAAAGGGACGACAAGTTAACAGAACTCGAATTTAATTGTAACGAGATGATGGTGACAGACGATAAGTCCTCAACACAAAAGCATTGTCACCATTATCAGTAGACACTTTTGTAGTACCGTTGTTGAGTGGATAAGGTTTCTCCTATTTAAGCTGATTTAGTTACTCACCATTTCAGCCAGTTTTCTTCTTCTTGATTTAGTATTATTGTCGTTAGGACAAAAGTAGACTCGGCGAAAGATTTCATCTTCTGCACTTAGGGTTGAAGTTCTTATCGTTTCGGATAATTGGATTTTTATAAACTGCGAATAAAGAGTGTCCCCAAGAGTATTAGTGTAGGGAGGGGGGTTGTATGAAGTAATAAAGCGTTTGACACATTTTTTTTTCTAATGGTGAAAGGAAGTTTGAGATAAGATATAAGGGGCCATATATACGATTGGGTTGTGTAATGTTTTTTTTTTTGTTGTAATTTATACAGGGTGAAGCATTGGGAACACAAGTAAGTGTGTCGAGTTAAAAGTTTGACACGGTTCGAAAGGGTGCATAATTGACATAATAGTTTTGTGCGTACTACGCAGTTAATGCGGCATGTTTATTGATACCTCATTTTCGTTTTCCGTTAGGGTACTAACTTTGTATTAAATATTAAGTTGATTGTAATTGGTTGTCGTGTTGTACGTAATAACGTAGTAACGTAATTTCATCAGCGAGTTGGTCTCATAGTCGCAGGCAGGTATGCAAATGAGTATGCATTTCCGAACCCATGTTTATATGGACATTTTACTTGGTTTTGTTGTGTAGCGTCTGTGGTTAAAATTTGACTTGACATTTTAGGAACACCCTCTGTATTTTTTTTCCCGTTGGAATAGCTTTACGTAATTTAGTACAAAATTTCGTAAATTGATGTCAATGTGATTCTGCAAAATGTTCCATTAGAAATTTTGGGTTACATATCTTTGAGTATGTATTTAAATATCTAGTGTTTGGTAATAGGAAATTTTGCACCAAAAAAACAAAAGGTGTAACTTAAAGACATCCGTGTCTATAATATATATTAGAAGAAAAACTAGACGGTAAATATGTGTAAAGGAAAAGCAGATGGCGGAATGAGTAGAGGGTGGTGATGGTTACTTAACATCTAGTAGGAAAACATGCAAGGCCAGTAGTCGAGGAACCCTGTTGTTTAGGGGGGACTCAAGTTCACGACCTACCTGTTGTCAGCTCGGGACCATTTGCAAAGAAACATTATAATTCAAACGAATGGAAACCCTGCGGGACATCCCAGGTTAATGTTCACGCTGTGATTTCACTTTTTGCATTATGCCGATTGCGAGTTGGTAGAAATATATAGGAGGAATTTTTTGTTCGCCACTCTTTAATAGCTTTCAGGAACAACGTGGGTGGAGGTGGGTTTTTGCAGAAAGAATCTTCGTTGTTGAGTTGAGTGATTAGTGCATTTGTTAGGGTCTTCTGACAAATGTTTTCATTCGTATGCCTTTTCTTCACCGGCCTCAATTTGTAATGTGCACTTGGGTTATGTTGATGTTGTTTCGCACTTGGCGGATATTGCTGCTTGGTATTTGGAAAATGCTGATTTAACCCCCACTAAACATTTTGAGGGGGAGAAATACCAGAAAAAAAAAATGTTTGAAAACACATGCCAACGAATGGATTCCGAGATCTAGGCTAATGTGATAGAAAAATTTTTAGTTTTTATTTTATTTTATTTTATTTATTTATTTTTGTAAAAAAAAATAATATCTTATCTAATTACTTGATATCTTGAAATTTTTGAATGGTTACAACAGGGTGTCGTTGATTGCAATGAGATATTGCGCAATTTTTTTTTGAAGGGATAAAGTGTTGATACTTTTATAAAGATTCGTTGAATATTTTTTGTATAATTTTAGAAACCGAAATTTCATGTTAAAAATTGATTGATAATAAAAAATTAATAGATATAGGTATACAGTATAATTTATAGATATACTCTATATTATAAGAGTTCTTGGAACTGTTTTGAGAATTTGAGATTAGTCCACAAAAAAAATGTGACCAAAAAAAAATATTAATAATTTTGAGATTTTGTTTATTTATAATACGTTTGTGATAAATTTCGTATTAACTTGATTATAAGTGCATAACTATATATCTTTTCATTTTTCATTTAAAGTGATGACGTTAAAAGTTGACCCGCTACATCGAGTTATCTTTGGAGGTTCAATCAACATGGGCAGATTGACGCCATCTTCGAGATAACACAATCCAGTCTGAAACTAGGCAGAGGTAATTAGACATATAAATATATTTATAATTATAAATACTTATTGTGTATATGAATTTGTATCAAATTCCTTGGAGATGGTAGTTCTGGTGATATTATTCTGCATAAACAAAGATGACAAAAGGTCACCCACATTCGACACATATTTTTATTTTATTATTTATTAAATATATATTTTGTTTGTGTATGTACAGACTACAGTATATGTCATTATATGTATGAAGTAGAGTTTTGTATGTAATTTTAAAAAAAAACAAGTATATTAAAATGCTTTTTAAGTATACTCTTTATATACTGTCACATATACAGATATACTGTATGTACATACATAATGCAAAAAAAAATCCATTTTTGATTTATGCGAATTAAAATTTATGCAATCTTTGAATAATTTTGATATTCAATTCATGTGTGTTTGGAATAATTCCATTTTTTTAATTTTTGCACGATTTATGCGAATTTTGATTAGTGCAAATTTCGATTAATGCGAATTTAAATTTATGTGATCGTTGAGTTGTGCAATATTTGATTTATGCGAGTTTTGAATAATTTCATTTTGTAATTTTAGATTTATTTATACATGTTATTTTTTTACATTGAACTATCCGAAGGCCTTATGAAGTTCTCGTTTTATGCGATTTTTGGTACATAATCTCATAAACGACTGTAGATGACAATGTTCAATTCACAAACTCGCAAATAGATTAATAAATATAAAGAGTACACAATTCTCATGTTGCCAAATGTTGGAAAAAGGTTCAAAGTGTTCAATTATATACATAGCGATTTTTTATTATGCGACAAGAGAAAATATCCAAGAAGCTTTTCTTATATGAGACAAAATTTCGCCATTATGTTGTGGGGATCGAGTGATAAACTCCTGCAAGTGCTGCTTGCATATTGACAAAATCTATAAAGTATCTATGGATTCTAGTTAATATGAAGAATCTATGGATTTTTCATATTAACACTCTGTATATTACACTGTATATTGTACACCCTGCACTGTGTATACACTGTATATTACTACAACAATATTGACAAAACGCCACGCTGGAATTGTTCGGTGTGGTTTTTCCATTAAGTTTGCGTCTCTTGTCGACAAGTTACCATAGTCCCTGGGAATCTTGCAAAATAAAACAAAAAAGTTGGAAAACTGCAAAGTAAAGTATTTCCTGAGTCACCGGGATCATTTTGCTGTGATTTGCCTTCGATTATGTCGGTTGCCCCGGTCACCAAAAGTTTTGTGGAGATGTCTTTTCGAATAATGCCTCGCAGTAAATGGTTCTCTTTGAGGAGCCGTTGTTAGGGTCGGAGGTCACGTCGTGCTGGGTTTATAGGGACGTTTCATTCTCCGTCATCCTGCGAGGACAAGGTAAGGTGTCGAACGACAAGTTTCTACCTCTTATATAGACAGCGGTTATTGCCGTCATGCTGCTTCGAGCGATTTCCATTACAGTAAGTGTCGTTTATGGCTTCTTATCACCACCACAACCCACGCATTCGAAAAGGTTTGCGTGGGTAAAGAGAATGTCGTAACTCATCACTTGGATGATTCGAAGTTTGGAGTTTCGTGAGGATTGCATCTTTGATTATACTTTTTAACAATGCTACTTGTTCGTTTTGGACTTTGGAGTAAGCTACGAAGAGTTCGGAGTTCTTTCTCCGTCTTCGAATCATCGAAGTGTCGAGTTACGGAAAACAGTTTAACCCACGCATTCGAAAAGGTTTGAGTTACAGAAAACAGTTTGCATTGGCGGTAATGCAGAAGGAGTTCGTAACTCGCTACTTCGATGATTCAGTGTTTTGAGGGTTTTTATGATTGCGTCATCGATTCTGCTTTTGGCGATGTTAATTAAATTTCTCTTATTGAAGTAAATTTGCTGCGCATGAACTTGAGTTTAAATGTTCGGATTATGGAAGTTCACCCCAGCAATTATTATATGATGGCAACATGCAGAATTTTGTCCTTTATGTTGACAAGTTTGTATAATTTGTGACGTTTGTTTTTAATGGTCGTGTGTCAGGTTGTTCTTTTTTTGGGTAATTTTCCGATTTTCATTATTTGACTATTTTAAAAGAATAGTAGCTTAATTGTAACAGTAGCCTGCATTTTTACGCAATTTGTCTTTTACTGTAAGTTTACTGGTACTTTTTGTGTGTATGATGTGAATATTGTTTCAATTTTTTAATCTTGCGAGTGTTTTGTATTTTCATTAATTGAAAGACCTGGTGTGAAAAGGTGCTACGGTAACATTTTTTGTCAAAAATGACCTAAAAGCATTTTCGAATATGTCACGTGCAATTCTACCTTCCTTACACATAATGTTGAGCAAAACAACAAAATGTGCAAAAATATTAGTGCAAAAAAAATGTGAAGTAGCTCATAGACAGCAGGCAAGTTCAGATCTAACACGTTTTCCTCTAAATTGTAAAAATTTTACTTATCACCCTTTCACTTCAAGCGCTTTGACTACAGTACTTGTATAAAAGAACTATTATACAATGTATACAAATGTATAATTATATAATATATACTAATGTATATATTGTATAATTACACGTTAGTCACACAAATCTTCACATAGTACTTTTAAAGTACGATTAAAATGTGAAACTCATTTTACGAAATAACGGTTAAATTATGAACATCACTAATGATCTATACAGCTATATAATCGTAAATATCTGGTATTAGAAATAACTTATACGCATATGCAATACGTATACAGTAGTATAGTAGATCTATAGGCTATTATGAAATATCGCGTTTTACACGTTGAAATACAGGGTGAATCGTGACGCAAATTGCGCAACAGTATATTATGAGTTAAGCAAAGCAATTGAAGCCATCAGAATTAAAAGTCGTTAAGTCACAGGTTTTCATCAATACTTTCACAGCAACTTAACATTTTCTTTTTAATTCTTAGTGCCTCAAATTACTTTCGTGTCACTTTCCACTTCAACGTATTTTTTATATTAGTTATTACACACGATTTCACTTCAACATTAGTATTTCAGAGTGGTTTTGAAAATAGTAACAGTGTTGATTCGAAGCTAAGCAATGTGGCCATAAAGGAAATGAGGTCGTGTGACTGATTGGTTTATAATGGTAAAGTTATGAATTATTTAACGAATAATTTTTTTTTGCGACACTTGGTTTTTTTCTTGGGTTTTTAATTTTTTTTAATCACACTCGTAATATTGTTATGGGGTAATGAGAAGCGGGTGCAAATTCCGAGCGTTGTTGTTGTGATCTTCTTTCATCGAGTGTTATGAGTGGTTGGTGATGATAACGGTTGATTCGGATGCTGAGTGATGATGACACGGCGAGAAGAATGCTGTCATCGTCATTGCCGGGAGGACGATTTCTACGGAAATTAATCATAAATGTCATGGACGCCACAATAATGAGAAAAAAAAAATAAACGTCATCGTAAATTTTGTTAGTCCCAACCCCTTGAAACGTTAAGTCGTCTTTCTTTTCGAGAAGAGTCAGCCAGAGGGTGAAAATCAATTGATGGTCATCATCATTGGCACCCTGTAAGAAAGTAGTCAAACGGTTATGCCGACTAGCTTCTAGGAAGATTTAAAATGTGTTTCGCATTTTTAAGAAACCGTTATGGGAGAGTTAATAGCAGGGTTAGTATATTGTTAACGTCATTAGTTGGTGAGAATGAAACAAAAAATAGGTTGGTTTTTGTGAATGAATTTTCGAAGATATGGCATTTTTTTTTTTAATACAGTAGAATTCGGTTATTATGATCACTGTGAGACTAGTTCCTTTTGATAACAATAACCAGATAATGACATTATTTTATTCCATTTATTAAAACAATGAATCAAAATATACTGAACGGTGGAACCGACGGATTATGATAACAATATAGACGATTGATAACATTATCCGTGATTATAATAACTAGATTCCACTGTATTGATATTTTAATTAAAATACTCTTATGAGATGGAATATACAGTATGTGTATATGTTTGTATGTATTATTTTTTAACAAATTTCACAGCTGTTGTTTTTTTTAGAACGTGTTGTTGTATAGCTTATTGGATCATAACTTGGGTCATATCATTTTGGACAAAGAACGGATCTCGCTAGTATACGACCACATTATCCTTGAGATTAGGGTACATATATTTTCTTAATTGCAGTTTTATTTTTTTTTTACTGTTTTGAAACTGTCACATAAAGGGGTTTTGGAAAGGATCATGAAATTAAGTGTGAAGGAAAAATAATTTTTTTTTGTATGATAGATGTTTTTTAATATAATGTGTTCGTGACGATATAAGTTTTTCAATTATTTGTTACAAGACAACATTGCTCTTTTTATACTACATATTTTTTTAAATAATAACATAATTATTATTTTTTTTCGGTTACTTGTAATACTTTAACGATTTCACTTTAACGTCAACATACTTCGATAACGTAGCTCATTTAACTTAATTTAAGACTTTCTCGGAATAACGTTGTATGTTACTAAAATTCAATATTGAGATCATTACGGAAAAACGTGCCGGCAATAGACAAACTCTTACCTACCTAAAACACACATATATCACTTTGAAATTGGTCACCTAATATGTGACAATCAATGTGTTGCTGAATACTTCTTTTGCCATTTACACAATGAATTGATACATGCAACGTTATTCCGGGCAAGACTTCAATTTATGATTCATTGTTTTTACCTTTTTTTCTGTTTGACTAATGTACACAATATATTATATATTCAACAATCGTTTTCAATTCAATTTTATTAATATCCAACAGTCTCGAGGGCCACAAGGGATAAAGTACAAATCACAATTAAAAAATAAATAAAATATAACAAAAATATCGGTATACATACAGAAATACTATAGGTGGTGCTAAGTTTTATATCGAGTCGGGACACCAGCCTATCTTGTTCCAATATTTAAAAAGTAGGCCTAAAATTTGGTGAATTGCAGATAAAATTTAGAGGTCTCTACCAGAGTTGGAACCATTGATTTGACGACACATAGGAAGGGGGGACAAAACAAAAGTTTTATTTTGAATAGGAGCACCATATCTTGTTCCTGTCTTGTTCCAATATTCAAAAAAAGTAATATTTGGCTCATTTTAGATGACATTTAGAGGTTGCTTCCATGGGTAGCATTAAAAAGTAATTTTTCAGATCTTAGTAGCGACCCCTAAATATTGTTCAAAACTAACCTAATTTTTTTACCAATATTACTTTTTCCCACAATGGAACAAATTCAGAACGTGACCCATCCATTTATTCAAAACTTAAAAATAAAAAGGACCCCCTATTATACATGTATTGGGAAAGATGTACCAAATGTGCAGTCAATCACAACACAAAATAAGGATTTCATGTTTTTTTCTATTAAATTCATACATTTACACTTTGAAGATATAGTTGCATCCCCTAAAAAAGTACAACCACAAAAAAAAAAGGTCAATCTTTTATTCGGTCGCTGTTTTAATTGCTTTTTCGTTTCTAAAGGTTCGGATCGGTCTTTAATGGCAGTGGCTACAAGAGTTATTTTATTGGTCCATTAAAGCCACTACGATTTAATAAGTTTCTCTGTCATCGTGAATGTATCTACCGTTTTAATAGTATACCTTCAATAGCTGGTGGGAACATTTTTATTTTCAAAGTGATGTACGTTTGTTTGACTTCTTTTTTCTTGTCGTCTTTGGTGCCAAAACTTTTGGTGCAGAACGTTGCAAAGTTTACCAACTTTGTTGTAACGTTAGAAATGTAAATTAAAACTTGAAACGGTGTTGTCTCGTTGGTTTCGAGCCAACAACGTTTAAAATGTCTGAAATATTTTTCTTTTTTTTTTATTATTAAACTTTTGCTAACTGATCGAAGAGGTGCCAAATTTCGCGCGCGATGTTGTGCGTTAGTACAGTAGTAGTAGTAGCAGTAGTAATAGTAATGAAGTGTGTGTTAGGGATTTGGTTTAAGTTGCCAATGGTTGCATTAAGTCGGTTTTTCAGGTGTTGAGTTTGTGGTTATTTTTGGGCTATCCTAATGCACGCGAGAGACAACGTCTGCCTTTTTACTGTTGGTGTTGATGATTAAACACAACGACTTCTTGCATTGGAATGCTAGCATTCCAAAAGGGAAATGCCCGTGAAAGCGTCCAGAACTTTTTGGCAGTACGCAGCAGACAGACACACTGCAAATTAGGGTGTTTTACTGGATCGATTTTTTTTTTCTACGTCAAATAAATTGTTCGAAACATACATATCTTTAAAAAAATATATAATAAAATTCGTCATCTTTACCATTCAAAACATCTTTGGAAATGTCAATGTTCTTGGTTGGGCTGGGCTGGTTTTTCAAAATGATACACCATACACTTATGGTACTCTAAGAAATTGGTGATATAGTCCACGGTGGTAAAACAATGGTACCAGTACTGTATAAAATGGTGAACTGACTAGTAATAATTGTACAACATGTACGTACAATGTATGTACTGTACTGTAATTTCTGTACACCTTGTACTACTATATTGAAGTTAATGGTTGATAGACTGACATGTCACGGTAATTGTTACGATATTCAATATTATAGTGAATTGAATTTACTGATGTTAAAGTTTACAGTTTTGAGAGTTTAATGTCATTTTATTTTTGATGATTTGTTTTTCAAAAATCGAACATGGTTCAAAACTAAAGTCTCAGTAATTTCAATTCACTATTGACACCGATTGTCATTCAAAACACCGTTTACAATTTTTATTCAATATTACTAAATAATTCCAATTATAATATTTTGTATCGTCTGCTTATAATTGGCAAAGTTCTTTATAAATACCGAACGAACATTCCAAAAGTGGTCAAGTTACTTTTTTGTTTGTTTTTGTTTTGGAACCAAATACTTTAATTGAAAAATTAAAAGACTAAAAAAAAAATTAATTTGGATTATTAAATGCTTCATTAAATATTTTTCCTTTTGAAAACATTAAATAAAAGTGTATAGAACGCTAAAAATCGTGTGTATAAAGACATGAAGTGTATTTGTTTTAGTTGCGTATCACGTATCTCGAAGGATACTTTGCTAAGATTTACAATGATTGTGGTCAGCGAATGAACGTTTTGCTTACTCAACATGCATAAAGCTAATTAGGCCGTGCATAAATCTTTTGACATGAAAAAAAAAATATAATCCCAGGGTCTCGACGTTAAACATGTTATATTTTACATTATTTACATTCAATCTCATTCCAAACGACTTTACGGGTGTCTGTGTTTATTTGAACGCTATGCTAGGTGTGGTGTTGTTTATCTTAACGCCAGTGGAAAAGTATTCGATTGACAGGAAATGCGATCAAGTTTTCTTTTTCTCCTGTTTCGTTTTTTTATATATATAGTTTGACGAGATCTTAATTTGCTCGAGCTCTAGCATGTGTTGTGTGGAATTATAGAATAGTGTGTAAGCAATCTTGGTGTAAGTAAGATTTGAATTTTTTGGCATCATTGAAATGCTACGGAGGTTCTTGAAAGCAATTGGCGTTATTTGATGTGACAGACAGAATGACAATCACAGAATAAGCGTCTAGAGATTATGCAGTAGGTTATTGTGCAGTACAATTGTGTTAGTTACGTGATTATGATTAAGAATATAATACTCGGTGAACTCTCAACATTTGCAAGTAAGATCCGGGTTAAGACAAGTGCAAAATTTGCGATCTGTTGGTTTCTCATGTTCTCTTGGTTTCACTTCTTCCTCCAATATCTTTCCTAGTTAAGTAACATGTGCTATAGCACGTAGGATATTGTTTTTTTTTGTGTACATTCGCGTTATTGCGGTTTTCCTTGCGTGCTAAGTGAGTTTTTAACTTGTCAACGGAAACGTTCTTACCACAGACAGACAGAGAGAGAGTCAATTACATTTTATATACAAGTAGTTTAATAATTGAAGGAGCTGGTGTAAAAATAGATTATCTTTGCACATATGTTTTGCTCAAAATTATGCATCAGGATGGTAGAAATGCACCTAACACATTTAAAAATGCTTCCAGGTCATTTTTGATAAAAATGTTTACTTAACACCCTTTTACATTAGGCCCTTCAATTATTAAACTGTAAATATAAAAATAACAATGTGAGTATAAACAATATGCTCCCTTCCTAATTCATTCCAACAACACCAGTTTATATAAACAAATACATATTTGGGTGAAGAGGGGGTGTACAAATAACGTTCAGCTTTTTATTGAAAATTCTAACATGACCAGTAGTCTATATAACCACCCGGTTTCACTTCAAGATACTTTTAGATAAATTTAGCTACTAAATTTGAATTGTGGTTTAGCGGTTTTTAATTCATGTGCGCACAAACAGACAGGTATGAGTTCGTATGTGCGAACTCACACCTAACTAGAGTACATAATAATTTGAACCATTAGTGTTCATTTTGTATTGTAGTTAGCATCAGTACAGTATTAGTATTGAATCCTGAGTACCATGCAGTCGTAACTATTTGTACAATAAAACTCGCAGTAGTATTATTGAACTACGAGTATTATAACTAGTGGTTGGTACCGTAGAACTTTGTTTATTAGTAGTAACTAACTATATGCCCGTCAACAATGACGGAAACATTTTAGCTCATGTTGTCTGGCAACATGAGGTTATTCTAGTGTTATATTGAGAATAATAATAATTGAGCAGCTGCAATTTTTTGCAGCTGCACCTGCAAAAAAAGTTCTGTTTTCGGTGTGACAGACATATGAACATACAAACAAACATACAGACCAAGCAAATTATATTGTTGAAAATTCTCAGCCCGTCATATTGAAGACATCTAGAAGTCCACACAGTAATGATGACTTAACGTATTACAAAAGCTTTCTAAAGCTCTCACTGTTTTTGGACTTCTTTTTTTAAACTCATGTTTGTTTAATCTCACGTTATTAATTGTTATGGTGAAACAAACAACGTTTGTTTCATCGTTTGTTCACATTGTTTTCAACTCATGTTGCTTCGGAACATTCGTTCACTTGTTGCCATAGCGGCACTCACGGCCTCAGCCATTTTATTATGGTAGATGATGGCACATAAGTGGCAGTGTAGAACACAAAAGTGGCACTTATAGATCTATTAGTACTGTAGAGCAATTAATTATAGAACTAGTAAGAAGATAGATCTATTACACAGATTATTTCACTGTTGAATCTTACACTACTAGCTTCGAGAACCATTAGTGCCGGATTAGTGATTCTGGAATAGCTAGCTTCCGGTTAACGCTTACGAATAGTGCATACTAAACTGACGTAACTTTATAATGATTTTTTTGTTGCCTTTTTTTCGGTTCTATACCTTTTTTTTACGGTGAGACAAGATTGCTGAGAGGTAGTTCATCATCGACTGAGAGGTCTTATCGAGGTCTCGTGACTAGTCGGGTTTTATGAACGATAAGGAAAGTTCCTTTTTTTTCTTCTTCTTCGTCTTCTTCTCTTTGGTTTCATAAAAGAAAGAAAGCCTGGAGGGGTCACTTGGACTAAAGTTAGTGAGCGACCGAGTAGGTCATGTGATGAACGCATCTTCCGCCGCCATCATCATCATCTTCATCATCATGAACACACATCATGAGTTGAACGATTTCCAACATTCGCGTAGTTAACACTCGTCGTCTCTGTTGCGTTGCGTTGTGTTCCGATGGGGAAAACCTCTAGTTTTTACGGTCGGATTGGGTATTGTCAAGTTTGATCATGTGACTGTCACATTGTCGTCATCGGTGACCGTGGCGTGGGTGGCGAAAGGACATTATGGTCGCGTGTCAACGACTGTCTGTGGCGTGTGTGGTCCAGCAGTCAACGCAGCAAGTCTTCGAAAGAACGCATAGTAATGCTTAATTTTTTTGTGCGAAATGGAAAATAAGTAACGACGTTTACCCCTTTTCTTTTTCGTTTTTTGTTTGTTGTTGTTGTTGTTTTTTTTTTTATTGTTGTTGTGGTTTATGTCGTTTATTCAAACTGGCGTCAATTTTTGTCCGAGCTGATTTTTTGCGCTTCGCTGATTGGTCGGCTGAGAGACGCCTTTTCATTCACACTTTGAGCTCTCGCGTCTCAACCATACTCGCACGGGACGTCCCGTTTTTCCAGTCGTCGACGTCGTCGTGTACTTCAAGTAAATAGTTTATATAGTATTATACTTATATACCATCATCTCTGTCGACAAGGGTCCAATACTGGTAAAAAAATTTCGAAGCAATTTTTATTTGGAATCTGTTCAAAAGTGTGGCATCCACTGCGTGCGTGCATGTGTGTAATCATCAATAAGAAGATACAACAGTCTTTTGTGTGTGTATATTTGTGTGTGTTCTGCAAAACAACATCGTAAGCGAAATTTTTCTGTGGATTATTTTTTTTTGCACGACGGTTTCCCATTTTACACATACTTCTTTTATTGTGTGATTTTTCGTTCATTTATTTTTTTCGAGTATCAATTTTTTTTTTTTAGGAAGTTACACTTCCGAAGTGTCATGTATTATTCGTACATAGGAAGAAAAGATCGTTTTTGGATGCGATAAACTTGTATACAAACATTTGACGAATTCGTCACAGTTTAAGTATTAGCTTTCTTTTTTTTTAATGCTAAATTGACATTTAATTTTCGGATAACTGTCACCAAACGTAGAATTTTTTCCAGTTAAATATCTAGATTTTTTTCCTTCAAATATATGTAATTATTTTTTTATCTAAATCATAAATTTATAATGGTTAAAGGGAACACTTGGTTCTAAAAAAACTATTGAAATGATATATTGTACTTGATACAAGCTTTTTTTTTAGTGGTGACGTTTTGTTTTTTTACGAGTGGGTGAAGTGAGTTTTTCGTACTGTCACATAGTGGAGGAAGACAAGAGATTTTTTCATATGTATTTTTATCGTTTATTGTGAACTGTGTTTTATACGGTCATGCGTGGTGAGTTGAGCGCGCCTTCGAGGCTCGCTATTCACCGACGACAAGGAATTTTGTTGGCCGCCTAAACCCCTCTCGACTCCGGCTGGTTTCGACGACCAGCGTCCAAGTCATGCAAGTACACCACCGTACAAAATTAACGGTGAGTACGACATTATTTGATTTTATTTTGTACTGAGATTTATAAAACATATTAACCTTGTAAAAAAAATATATATGCATTTTTTTTTGGTTAAAGCCAAAAAAAAAAAAAAAATCAAAAGTATCGTGTATACAATTCGATTTTTTTAAAATCATTTAATCGAATTTTGTTTGTCAAAAGAATTTCAACGAAATTATTTTCAATGAAAAAGAACTTTTTACAATATATAAAACACTTCAATATTTATAAGAATTAAGGTATAAAAAATTAGGCCTATTTTATCTTACTGTATGTACGTTTCAAATGGGAGCTCAACTCTGAACTTTCATACACAATGCTGATTTCACGACATTTTAAAATATTTTTCATGAGTATGGGTAAATTATTATCATTTATTCTTGGTATTATAAAAACGTGGTAGTTGATATTTATAACTTTTGACAAAACGCCCATTTTTTAATATTTTGATAATTCAATTCTCTAAACTTTTCAAATGAGACTGAAATTCTTAACCTTTAAAAGCCTCTCCAAAAAGAATGAGTTATCCGGGTTTTAAATTGTTTTTTTCTCACAAGTATAAAAATTATTTTTGTTCGTATTTCGTGTATATAAAGTGTGTGGCAGTTAAACATAATGTCAACAAATTATTGATGGCAGTTTTATTATATACTGATGAGCCATATAATATCAGCATTAAAATTTGGACTTAAAAGTATCAACACTCCTTATCTGAGATTGCACTCTAATGTAATTAAGGAGAGCTTGCAAGTTCATTATGCAACAGAATTTCCAAGTTTTAAATATAAATATAAATAAAAATATATATACATATGTGTGTGTGTGTGTATATA
>JAQIWH010003438.1:0-20004 GCA_034695005.1 Cryptops parisi | reverse complement strand
ACACACACACACACACACACACACATACACACACATTAAACGACGGCTGTGCCACTTATACCGACTTGCGTTGATGACACACGAGTCTTTATCCCTTGTTGCCCTTCTCTATTCCCATCTTCGTCCGTGGCCTTTTACCTACTACTCGAAAATCGGCAACTAATGATGGGGGCCAATGATGAGTGTGTTTGTAGTAGCGCTATGGTAATGCCGCGTTGACTGACCCCCATTGTCATTTTTATTGAGTGCATCTGGATGGATGAGAAGATATTGTTCACTTCGAAGTTAGGGAATTAATTTGACAAAACCAATTGACAGATGCTCTGCTTCGATGGTGGCAAGAAGCATATATTATCAAATAAAGTAAATAGTCGAATACCCCCTTCCCCAAAATAGACAAACTAGTAATTGAAGGCCTAGTGTAAAAGGGTGTTAAGTAACATTTTTGTGAAAAATGACCTAGAAACATTTTGAATGTGATAAGTGCAATTTCAAAATAGGAATTGCCAGTAATTTTCTGTCATCATTACGGCTTATAAATGAATATCTTGCTAATCGTACAATTCAGATCATCAACGAATTTCATATTCAAAAACAGCCGAGTGACACTGAGGTTATTCAGGGATCAAAATTAGCCACACTTTGATTTAACGATGTCTCCAATTTCATCTACAAGCTCTCCATCAATGATTGCTTATATTGACGATAATTTTATTACCAACAGCTTCCTTCCCTCTAAGTCTGATGATTATGAGAGTAGGAGAAATCGGGACATTGACAAACTGGGAAACTGGTACCAGCAAAAAGGTATGAAGATTAATCCTAATAAAACTGACACAGAAAATTTTAATAAATCAATGAATGATACCGGTACCAAACCCATCACTGTTTCAGGTGTGATCTTTGATGCATGCAACGCTATCATTTACACAACATATCACCCTTTTGAGTTAAAGGCTTAATAAAAAAGTATTCTTCCTGAAACGTATAACCAAAATTTTACCAAATAGAGAACTTAGAATAATTATTCTGACGTGTATTACTCCCGGTCCTTAATTACAGAAATATGGTCGAATGCCAAAGCATCCGATTTTAAAAGAAAAAAAGTGGCGTTGTACGTACGGCATTTTGCCTCTCAATGCAACATTTTATTACTGCTTACTGTAAAGATATTGGTATTCCTTGTTTTGACATTTATTATGAAATTGGATCGCTTTAGAGTCTTAATCTCTGCACTAAGGCATGATGGTCACACTCTACACTTTATTACAAATATGTACCAAAGTAACCATTCGGTCAGGAATGTAGACGACACAAATTTGAGACCACTACCACCTTGAGCAATTAAAAAAAATCGGTTCCCTTATAATAAATACATTCCAACTATGGAACGACTTGCCATATCACATTAAATTTGATATTTTCAAATGTAATCAGGCGAAATATATTTTAAGTTGTAATCATGTGTTTAATCATGACATGACATACTACTACTGGCTAGTTGATTAAGGGCTATTTAGCTTTGAAACAGTTATGACGTCATGGCTTTTTGTTAACATGATAAACTAAACTCTGCTTAAGTCGCCAAAGTCGGCCATTGTTGATTTCCCGCTTCGATAAGACTCAGTGAGGAGGTAAGAGAAACTGAACATGACTGTAAATTAAATACTTGTTGCCAACCTTCAAATTTGTGTTATTCTGAATGAAAAGGAGTTTTAGTGTGTAATAAAACTCAGTACAATCCTTTACACGTGGTAACCCACCGCCCAACGCTGCTTTATTTAGGTATGTTTACGCACATGGCAACACTTGGTTGTCTCGCTAGTTTTTTCGAATCTGTAATTTAAATATCATTCCAACACGATTGAATTTGTGGTACAATAGCTGTGAAGGGTCCTTGAAGTGTAAACATATAAGGTTGAGTTGGAAAATTGTTTAGGTGGTGGGTTGAAGGCTTATACTAGCACGGAAAATTAAATATCACTGCCGCCTTTCAAAGCTCTTATGGCGGCTGCATTTCTTGTTGTTTGCCGTGCTTTTGCAAGATGCTTAAAAAATCTAGAATAAACTTATGAAACATTGTCTCAAATATATATTTAGCAACAAGTTTTTAACGTGTTCTTTATGCTAAAAAATTAAACTTTAAATTAGAGTTAATTTTTTATAATTATTATAAAAAATTAACTTAATTTATTATAATTTTAAATTAAGTACACTAAAAATCAAATCAATATTTTACTTGATATTTATTAAATGAAACTTTAAAATAATGTATTATAATTTTAAATTATGAAGAGCTGTTAGTTCATTGGATGTCTTGGCAGTGACGTTATACTTCAACAACGTCACATGACGTCAGTGACATCAATACAGAATGCTTCATCTTTCGAATTCTGCCGCTTTTTAGAAGCAGTGTTGCCAGTAATGGTACGTCATGGTTTAATCAAGTCAAATCGCATCTAATGAATCTACAATGACTTTATTGTGATGTTTTATTCTTGTGTATTCGTGTCACTTGTGCTTGTCTAAATTTTTTTCATAGTAAGTTTGTTTTTTATTCATCTAGCATTAAATTAGATTTTCTCAATTGTAATCGTGCGAAAGTATTGTAAAATGTGCTGATGTTTTTAACTAGGTCGTATTTTATGGACTAACAATAATTTTATTGTGATATTGTTGTTTTTTTCATATAGTATTTATGCTCGTTTGACTTCATCTCTTTATTTTGTTGTTTTTGTTGAGGAACCTTTTTCTAGTGTTATTGTATAATGTATTATTTTACAAATAAATTCTATCGTCCTAGCGCATAATGAGCAAGATAACAGTACGGTAATGTGCAAAAATATTATTTCAAGAAGTGTGTCGTAGCCCATAGACAAAAATGCAAGTTCAGGTCTTTAAACGAGTTTTTCTCGAAAATGCAAAAATGTTAATCAACACCCTTTTACACCAGGCCCATCAATTGTTCAATATATATACACTGATTAAACCTAAACTTCATCTAAAACATGAAATTATGCGTGTTTTTTTTAACATACGTTTGAATACAATCAAATGAATCGATACCCGTACCAACACTTTGGCTACTTGTTTTTTGTCATGCATTGTACACATAAATTTTTGCCATTGTCAATGGAAATGTCGTTGAACTCTACGAGTTGGTCGTTATATTTAAAGTTATATTACAAAAAGAGAAAGATCATTCATCAAGGTGAGGACTTAAAAAAAAAGGGATCCCTATCGGTGGTCTACGAGTTCCACGAAACCCATTACAATGTTTGGTAAAGAAAACCAGTAGATGTCAGCAATGTCGCCATCAGATTAGAAACCACTCGGCTCCCGGACTCCCTACGTGTCAAAAGAAGTCTTGTGTGTAAAAAGCTAGTAAGTGTCTTTTTGTTGTTGTTTTGTTGATGACTGACCCTGACGCTTGACACCAATAATGACCGTTCACGTCAACCCTCACGTTATTTTCCCACCCCTTATTTTTAGTGTCCCCCTCTTCGTGACGCTAAAATAAGAAACTTTTTCACACGCATCCTTTTCTCTTATTTTTTGTTTGTTTGTGTGTGCGCAAATTAACTGTCGATAAGTGAATGAATAAAGCAAAACAACAACAAGAAAGACAAGATGTCACTATAACTATACGCTGATTATTCAAATGTCAATGTTGTAAATTAGTTGTAAAAATTTTACTCAATGTGTTTATCCAGTTCAATGTGAATTATATATGATTGAAAAGTATATTACAGTATACTAGAACTTCATTAATCTGTGCGTGACCAAAATGATACTACCAAAATGTTTTCTTTAAAATGTAAAGTTTTGTTTTAATTTCACTGTTTGAAAATGTGTACAAAAAGGGATCATTACTTGAATAAATGTATCATTATTTAATAAACTATGTATTATTTAGGTATTAACTTATAAAATGCCTGTGGTGTTATGTCCGTTAATGATCGAAATATTTGTAATTTCGAAAATTCCATAATCCCGCATAAAGAAATGATTTCAATGCATATGAATTAGTGAACTCAATGAAAAAATGGGTTTTCGTAAATTATATAAACGCAAAGACAGACGTTGATGTAAAAATGTTTTTGAAGATTACTTTTTTTATATATATTTTGTTTCTAAAGTTTATGTGTTTTAAGAGTAGATAAGAAAAACTTTTTGAGTTATTCGGAATTCTGTAATAATTTGTTCGGCCATGCCATGTTATCATTTTTATATGGGCTTAGTATAAAAAATTAGTCAGTCGTATGATAAGTTTATCCGTTTTGCTGCCACTTTTCGTGTGTTATATGTAATATATTGCCCCTATAATTTTTTTGACATGAAAATAAACAATTAAAAATTTGATTAATGCAGAATTATCATAAATGCATCTCACACGTTGTATCAATACTCAAATACGCTGAACATTGAAATTTGCTACGAGTCTCACATAGCGTCGTATATGTAGTGATAGTATCTTCAAATAACCATAATATAACCATAAACCCTATTCTAAACAACTCCTTCTTCTAACAATGCCAGTGTAAGCATAACAAAAGATCACAAATTTCGGAAAAAGAATCATAAAGAACAGATTTGTAAATTTCTTAATGAAAATTCTAACACTAACAATAGCCTAAACTCTTAACTGAGAATCATGTGTCGTCATACCAAATGTCGAGTCAATTGAATGCAAGATACAGCATTCCATAGTGAATAAATAAACAAACAATTGTGCATCATAGCTATAAAGCGTAAAGTGGATCTTTCATAATTTTAAATTTCAACAACCTTAATAGATCATTCATTTACGTTGCATATACTTTATATTTTTTTTTAATAAAGAGTATCTAAAAAAATATTGAATCAATTGTAATGGTGGACATACGAAACACATTCTGTGAACATTATGTCGCTCTGTGATTCCACTTACAGGACAACTCACTGTATCTGTTTCTATTACGTAAATCACCAATGAAAATAAAAATGATGAACAAATGGCAGATGATAGCAATTTCCTCTTTGAGTGTTTGACATGTTGAACTAACTTCCGCATCATTAAATGCCATAATCGCACGGAAATGACCAATGAATGATGATCAGCATGTCAACAAATCGTTGCCAAAGGGCTCGAGGAAGAAGAAGAAAAATGAAAATAAAAAGGTAACCATCGACATATCCACTTAATAATAGTTTGAAAGCACGTCACTAAACGTTTAATTAAACAACGAATCATGATGAATTTATTCGATTAACTAACGTTAAGGCTCGCAGTTATTGATGCCAGTAACTGTTCGTAACAACCTTTCAACTGAGTTATATCGCTGAACTACTCACTGGCAACTTCAACTAATTTAAACGTGTAGTCAGGCGGAAGTAAAAATAAATATAAGTAGTAGAAAAATATTCGAATATTAAATAAATACAAAATATTATTAATACGTATTTTATACGTATGTCTATAGTGTATGGGTAATAGTATTCCTATATATAACTAGAAGTAAACTCTGTTGTTGGTGTAGTAACCACGGGGAGTTTAGAAGTGAACCCCGTAAAACCTCATGTTGCTTCGCAACATTCCTGCATTGCGTTTAATCTCTTTTGCGTACAATTTTTGCTTCATCTCAGTTACCGTACTGTGTATGTTTTTATTGGTATGATAACACAACTATTAGGAAATAAATATACTGTACTGTATAGTGAGCATTCATCGTTGCAGTGCATTGTTGTAATTTAAATGTGCACTGATGTTCTTATGGACTCGTGGATTTCATTGTTTGCATTCCTCAGTTATGGTATGACTCCCCCCCCCCATCGATTCAAAGCGTTTTACACTTTCACACACAAAGATTTGGGTAACTACTATATACCATTACCAGGATTTGTGTATCACCATTCATCGTATGTCTGTTTGTCTGTGTGTGTACACATTTTGTGTACACTCATGTTGCTATAGTGGAAAATGAAGGAAGAGCCCCAGTGATCCTTGTGAAGCTCTTCACCATAACATGCTAGTGTGCACAATGATGAAGAAGAGCTCACTCACCATATACAGTGAGAGGAAACATAACATAAAAGTAAGGTATCTTACATTATGAGATTAATTAACAATCGTATACAAATTGTAGAAAAAGCAACGAAGCAACATAAAATTAAACACGGATTTAGTTTTAGATTCCTTGATTACCATACCAACCAAGCTGTTTACTTTAGTGTATTTATAATGTATTATATTTATTTATTTATTTATTTTTAATTTTTCACCCAAATGAGTAAATATATTATATATAACAAAAACTTATCTAAATTCCAAACAAAATGTGAGTTTTAAACCTAATTTTAAAATGAATACATTGTTGTTGACATAAACTGTTTAAACAAACAATAGGTAGTTTTCTTATTCGATATGGAAGTCTATTTCAAATTAGCAATGGAAAACGATTAGTGGCATATTGAAGTGAGATATTATAGCTGAAAGTAAATTGGTGTTGCTGGCGAGTTGTAGGATTATTGACAAGATAATTATTTAAGAAATTTAGAGAATGGTTGGAGTCTCTCAAACCGCATGACATGACCAATAGGCGGTGGAAAACAATCAATTGTGATATTTTCATGATCTTTCTAGTTCTAAGAAACGTTGTCATGGATTTATATCGACTAAGTCGAAATAATAATCTAACATGTCGATTGTATGATACTTGTAATCTATTAATCCGAAATGATGGGACATCACCCCATATAATAATAGCATAAATAAGTGTAGAGTTTAATTTAGTTTTAAGGTATTGAAGCTTTTTCTTATATGTAAGTACATTACGTATCCGCTTGTTGTAATGTTTTGTATATAGAAATTATTGTAGTTTTTGTTGTTGTTTAAAACTCATCTAATTTTTTATACAAAGCAACTACTTTTCTTCCTTACGAATAAAAGCAGTTAACCACATACTTCAGCATTATGTACCTCTGGGCCAGCAAACCTCTTTTTATCCTAATTAATTAAACCAAAAAAGGATGTGATCATGATGAGTGAGTGAAATGAAAAAAAAAATACAGGATGGGGGTTTTCATTTTGAATAGAATCTAGCCTCGAGGGTGATCTGACACCCACGCAAGCCAATAATGAACGAGCGTTGCCAATATTAATTTCACTTTCTTCAAGGAGGCAACAAAAAACGTGTAACACGAGCAATGGATTCATCATCATCATCATCAACAACAACAACAACAATGAGAATCTGGTGTAAATACTATCTCGAGAGTCTCTCGCCTCGGAAAATTTATCTGGAAATAAAAGCTAATGAGCTTGCGCTATCTGATCTATCCCAAAACCAACATGTGGATAAGGGAAAAGATAAACCATGACACTTACAGCTGCAGACCAGCGATGACCCCTGGAAGAGGTTACCACGTGTAAAACATCTCACATAACTTTGTACTACTACAGTAGGCTATACTATACAGTCATTAGTAAACGATGATGTGTTGGTGAAACACTAGGGAGGGCTAAACTGAATTGTTTATCAAATTTAACCCGTGATTTATTACCATTTTAACCATTGTGGAAATTACCGAATCAAGGGCCAATTTCAATTATATTCTATCTATCTCATGTTTAAAAAAGTTTCAAAATAAGGTTTTGACTATAAAGTAACGATGAAAAATTGATAACAACCTAGTATGAAGGTGTTGCCAGCTTGAGGTGAAGTGCGCAATGTCTAATTTAGTAATTTTTGACAATTCTCATTAAAACACATTGTACAGGGTGATCCAGAATAACTATTCCTAACTTTCCGAGGCGATAGACGGCGACATCTTTTAACAATGTACATTGTTCCGAAAGTAATAGTCATTTACTTGCTGGAAAATAAACCAACACGTTAAATTTCACATTGAAAGTATATGGCGTTTTCACTTTTGTAGTTTTGTTGTATCTCAGTTACGAAAGGTATTTCCAGACTACAGTTTAGTATTAAAAAACTAGAAATAAACCCCTATGGTTTGGTTTGGTATTTGGAAACCACGGGGTGTCTACAGCCAAACCCTTGTGTTTATATTTTTCTACAATTTTTAGTTTACTGTTTTATTAGTTATTACAACCTTATTATTAGTTGATTACAACTGATGTTTATGCAGTTAATCGTTGTAATTTAAATTTTCCTCATGTTATGCAGTTCATTGTTGTATTACTATTCTTACTTCTATGTAGATACGTCTGGGTAAATATTTATAGTAATAATTTTTTTTTTTTGAGATGCCCTAAATCACCTCTGAAAATTAGGAATAATTATTCTGAATCACCCTGTGTAATTCTGTTTTTTTGCGCACTATTTTTACTATAATTCTTACTGTAATTCTGTTTGTTTCCAAATGATGATACCCGTCATTTATTTGCATTAACAGAAATTTCGAGAAAAAAAATTGTCACAGTTCATTATTAGCTCTTCATTCGTACATCATTATTGCACGCTCGAAACATTTAAAAACGAGTTAAAGAAAAGTCATATAAACCTCATTGACTTTTTTTTTGTCAGTATTATTATTTTTTTCTCCCTATGTCGCTCACTCTTTTCTTAATTTTCCCAACTCCACACATTTCCTTTTTTGTTTCGTTTTTGTCGTTTTTTTCTTCCTTAATGTACGTTTTGCTCCATCTGGTTAGAAAAGAAGAAGAAGAGGAGAAAGCTAGGGGGGAGGAGGGGGAGAAAGAAAATTTAGCTTCCTCAAAAAAGAGACAGAGCAGATTGAGTTTCTTCTTCGTCGAAAGCAATTTTGACGCAGGTTGACATCGTGGAGAATTTTTGCACGACATTCGCATTCCTCGCAAAGAAGGCGGTTAAAAAAGCGAAATAAAAACAATCTATCCAAAGTGTGGTAAAAGTGGCATAACGTGTCTGGGTTTTGTATTTTTTTTAACCCCCTCTTTTACAACAAAACAACATACGTTTAATGTTTCGGAACGAAAGGTTTTCGACCGAGGTGGCAGTTCTTGGCACCATGGTGGCCTTAGGCGAAAGCAGCATCATCGTCGTCGTCGTCCTTGCTCTGCCACCGTGGTGCGAGTCAGTGTGTAAAGCCTGTGTGTAGAGGAAGCTGTACACGTCGAGCCAAAGTATTCAACGAATACATTCCAAACATACCGCGCGTGCTATCGAGATTATTCACGATTAACTCGCGTTAACGACGATGATGATGTTCGTGATGATGGTGATGAAAATGATGGTCGACAGCATCTCCATCTAGTAAATAATGATCGCTGGTAATTAGCGTTTTTAAAGTGTGTTAGCGTTTCAAAGTGTTATGTTGTGACGGGTCGGATATATACATAATGCACACACATTTTTTGTGTTTTCGTACTACCCAACTGAGGCTCGGTAATTCTATGAACATTGACGACAAACGTAATTATTAAAAATTATAGGTTTAAATATGCACGTCATTAGTATCTTGGATGTTTACGACAAACCAAAAAAAAAAAAATCACAATAAAAAACGTCTAATTTATTTTATTACATCATCTGGTCGAATAATCATTCAAATTTAAAGGCCATCTGACACACGCAATTTTTGATGTGGCAAGTAATAAAAAGTGTAGCGATTTCTAAAGAACTGTGACGTCAGCATCTTGCCAACCAATTTTCATTGATTGGAGAAGCTGACATCACAGTTATCAACAAATTGCTCGACTTGCCAAACCTAAAATTGCGCAACTCTTGCGTGTGACAGGTGGCCTTTAGACGTGTTTTTAAGTTACTAAAGTTACTACATGTAGAAAAAAGTAACTTTTATAAAACGCTTGAAAAAGTTCAGTTACGACTTATCAACTAAAGTTACTAAATTGATTGATTGACAATTCAAATTTCCCGCAAAAAATATGTTTCTTGACGTTACAAGTAAAAGTTTGACGCCATTCTTCTCTTTCGTAACGTCATAACGTGTCTGGTGCTTTCGTGTCTATGTTTGAATGTTCTACTAGCCGAAATGTTCAAGTTCCGAAATTGTAAACAAGTTTCGCCACAGTTACAAAAACAAACGATTTCTGTTAATATAATTTTTTTTAGTATTTGTTTGATAAGTATAAATAAAATTCGTTACTAGCCTAATTGTATTTTAATCACCCGGATCAGCTTGTTTGATTTTGTAATGAAAATAACACAATCATGATCATGGTTTATAGTATAGAATTGTATCCGCGTACAGTACCAGGATTTCAATTAATGAATAGTTTAGGCTAATTTAATAAGCGCTTTGATAACAAAATTAATTCCTTCAGAATAATTACGCACTCTGGCCGTATAACAAACATTGCAAGACACAAGTAAATTCACAACAATAACAATGGTTTGTGCATATTTCAACTCTTATTAAATCCTTACGGCCAAAGAATGTTCTGCTGGTCCAAGTTGAAGAACTAGACGAGTATACCTCCAAGCCCTATATCTTAACCTACACATGTAGAAACCAAGAACCCTTCTTCGCGTCATGTGAAAACTCACTCACTCCCAGCTCAGACTATCTCTAAAACTAAACCCCTCTAAACCCGCTACCACTCGACTTCTCCCCAAGAATTCAATTAAAAATCGCTGCTTAAAACTGCGCGTTAGGGGGTTCTCGAGCGCTGTCATTGACGGGCGTGCGCACATATTGCATTGTGATATTAATTTGGCCCGTGCGGTTTTCAACGTCCTCTCCTCCTCCCCCCGCCGAAGGGGAAGAACACGTCGTGACGTCACAAGACTCGCACGTGCGAGCAATATCGCGGCTCCTCGCAGCTGATAATCCGTCTAAATGAGAACGGGGTTGTGGTTATTGGTCGTCATCGTTGCTTCCTTTGTGCGCATTCGCTATACTCCGCCAACGTTCTGCTCACACACACACACACACAAACTACTATATGACTTCTAGTCTAGTAGAGCCTACTATAGAAGAGCCCTACGCCTGCGCAGGTGCAACAAACCGGTGCCGCCATAGGGGACTCGCTTTGTATGCTACCGACTTTTCCTCTCGTGCCATTTTATACCCCCACCCTTTTGCAAAAATCCCTGTCTGGGTCGTTGTCATCGTCGTATAAGCTGCTGGTAGAAGAGAAAAGCTGAGGAAAAGACAACTCGTTCCCCAAATTTAATAAAGCGTGAGCCCGAAGTCAATAATCACGATGCTGGGTACAAACTCATGAATTTAGACACGTGTAATGTAGAGCGTCATTAATCAAGAGCTTACGTGGAGGAAATGTAAACGAGGAGGGCTTACGGATGTGGGCATATTATATGGGTAAGCGCAGTGAAAGAGGGGCATTCATGGGAAACTTATGGAAATGGTGGTCAAGTGCAAATCAGTCCACCGTATCACAGCCATTAGCATGTTTAGGATGCTCCATGATAAGGATCTATTGACTATGCATGGTCACAGACGTATACGTCTAGTGGCGTAAAACTGTTTTAGCGATTGCTACTAGTATCACAAGTCTTTGTGATTTACTGTGTCATCGGGCTACAGGTTGCTCTCATGGGAACAATGAACTAAAGGGCTCGCAAGCATACCCTCAGCGTGTTGATTTTATATTAAACTAGCAGAGGTTAAGGGCAACTCGGCGTTGCCTGGGAATAAATGTGAAAGTGTAGTGTCTTATCTGAAGTATCTTATCTCTTATCATCTGTAGTGTCAGTGTGCCTTCAAATACATGATTCTACAATTATTAAGAGTTAATAAAGAGCATGTAATAAAACATTTATTAATAAACTCTGGTCCAGAAATAATTGCGTAACGAGAAGCAACAAAGATACGAACGTATTGCTAATACGTCATACGTCAGGACGTGTTCTTTAGGATGTTGATGTCCTTTTATTTACGTTTCCTTTTTTATGTGATTTTGTGTTGAAATATGTGTATACTACTTTGAATTGCTTACCAAGTGATTTATTTTGATTTTCTATTGTATTTGACATGGTAATGGCAGTATTATGTTTTAACGCTGTTACGACATTGGTTCTCAGTTGACTGTTTTAAGTTTAAATAAATAAATATAACATGTAATAACCATTATAAACGCTGGAAAAAAGCCAACACCTTAAATGTTCAAATTTAGAGTACCGGTACCTACGGTATATGACGTTTTCATTTCCGTAATTTCGTTGTATCTCGTTAAGGAATTATTTCCGGACTATAATTTATTTGTAAACAATGTGTCTTTGCATGTTTTATATCACCTTTGAAATTTTAAAGCTATGATGTTTTAAAAATGGTGGTTCTAAAATACCCTGTATACCAGGAAACTATAGTTGAAACCAAATAAACACAAAAATATTAAGAGTGATACATATTTCAATTTAAGTTTTAAAATACTAATTCAGAAATCAGAATTAATCATAATTTTGTTCGCATATCACACCGTGCCAACGAAAGGACCTCAGCAAACATGTTTTTTTGTTGTTTATTTTTGAAGCCACAGTAGCTTCTCACCATTCAATTCATATCGTTTGAATGAGGCTTGTCGAGTGGAACTAGGCAAACATCATTTGAGTATGGTTTACTCGACAAACGTGACCGCTGCAACTTATTTAATGACGATGTTTGGCCACTGTTTTTTTGTAAAGTTACTCCCTTTAGAGGTATGCAATTAATGGAATGCTGTATTACTTCTAAGACTTGTGCACCGGTGCTCACCAATTTCCTTTTTTAGAATTGAAGGCTTGCTCGGAATAACGTTGCATGTAACATTTCATAGTTTTGAGTAAATGGCAATAAAAGTATTCAGCAACACATTGATTGTCACCTATTCAGTGTCCATTTCGAAATGATATTTGTACGTTTGTCTATTGACAGCACTAGCTAGGCCCATATATAAAGCACAGTTTCTCTTAATAATCTCATTATTGAATTTTTGTAACATACAACGTTATTCCGGGTAACCCTTCAATTACTAAACAGTCATGAGCTTAAATGTACGATTTTGATAAAATTAAACGAATTAAGATTTCAACATTGTACTTCAATGTTAGCGTGAGGTAACATTATACCGGGTGGAACAAAATGCTTTTTTCTTGTAAGAAAATTTGAATAAATCTTCTGAACATTTTGGGCTGCATGGTCGACAAAAAAAATATACAAAAACAAACAAATTAAAATAAAGTTAATTTCATTGTCCTTCTGAAAACGTAGGATTTTATTTATCTAGTCATTTAAAAATCATTATCTAGCCATGAGTTATAATTGTTAAAAAAAAAAAAACATAAGTTTATCCAAAAAAAGTTGTGAAAACGCAACTGCTCTTTTTATAACTTCCAATTTAACAATGTAAAACAATTACTTTAACTTAGCATTTAATTATATGGAGGAATGGTTCCAAGTGTCCCCCACCAATTTGGACGATCGTTTCTGTTTTCCTCCTCCATTTTGAAATCGACTTAAGACATCTAAGACTGGTGCATTTCTTCTCAAGCCTTGAAGAATTCTGGTAATTCAAGTTTTTAACGGTCTTGATTGTTGGAGACATTGTAGATAGAAAAGTGTCGCGTTTAGGCAATTTATTTGGTACTTTCCGGTTATAGCGGGGCTCGTCTGATATTGCTATTTGCGTGTACTTGGTTATGGGTTTATTTTGCAGGTTAGGTTAGGAAAACAAAACAAAATCATACATTTTCTTTGTTTTTCCTAACCTAACTCTAACCTAACTTGCAAAATAAATCCATAACAAAGTACAAGCAAATAGTAACATTCGACGAGCCCCGCTATAACCGGAAACTACCTTTTTTTTGTCTGTTCTTCAAATGATCATAACTCATTTCCAAAATAATTGTAAGAACAAAATTATACGTTTCCAGAAACACAGCATGAAATAGATTTTACTTTATTTCAGTGTTTTTATCGATCATGTAACTAAAACCACTCAGGAGACGTTTAATTTTTATACAGGGACAAAAACGATTGGTCCATCCGGTAAAATTTTAACATGAAGGTAGGTCCTCGGTTTAAACTGATTTATTATGCTATTTATTTAATATACGACAAGAAAAATCCATCTAGATGTTCGTTATAAGCAAAATAATTTCGTTATTGTGTGGCTTGTAAACGTTTTTGTACAATCAAATTTTGTAACTGCATGAGAATATCGACATAAATCACATACAACAAAAATTTTCTGTGCTATAATTAAAAAACGTATCATGAACACCAATTAAAATAAATATTTAAAAGAAAGAAAAAACCATATAAATTAATTTAAGTACGGTAGTGTTATTAAAACTTATATTATTAGAATTTCGCATATTCAATGGTAAATCGATTAGAACGCCTCTAAAAGTTAAATTCTTTATGATTCGAATTTGTCTATAACTCCACAAAAAGTAACTTCTCGTTTAAAATAAATTAAATCATTAATTACTCTAATATTTTGTTGCACGTCGTCTTTAAGTCTAGCGATCTCACTGACTATACTATACTATATTATATAGTGAGATCGTATATAATGGTATAACTAGTGGTTTAAGGTAGCAAGGAAAAAAAGATGAAAGTCGTGAACATGTTGACAAAATTTTCATTCTCGTCCAATATTGGTGCAAAAAAAAAATTGAAAATGAAAATGCCACTCTCTTAATATTAGGATTTTCATTTTTTTTTCCAGGTCACCAAAATGTCACGGCAATTTATTCATCCAAAAGCAAACTCAATTTAAAAACCCTCAACGACACAATTTGTTCAAATGCGACCAAATGTCACTCCAACTGTCACGTGTGCAGCCATACCCCAAAACCCAAACCTTCAAATACAATTGACGCCTCTCTCAACAACCCGTTGATCATATACATTTCCAAACATCTTAAAGGGGAACCGATTGAAAGCGCCACCTGTGTCGCCAATAAAAACTAAAAACAAACCCAATGGCCTGGGGTTGTAATTTACACGTGTTTCAATTACACTTTCCCTAACACAAACCACGTGAGAGGGTGCTAAATTTAGCCCTTCCACCTCCAGGATCAATGGCAGGGATGCAGTTGCCATGGCAACCCGATGAAATTTTCAGGGAGCCGAACAAATGAGGTTTTTAGACGGGGGGTTATAATGGTGAAAAGTATATGAAATTATCGACTACGCTACCTACCACAATTAAAGGTTATGCGATATTATAACACGTTTCGTTTATCATAGATATTACTTATTGACTCGTGTGCATCACGTGATCAGTCAATTTAACGAATGCCAGTTTATTAAATAATAGGGAGTATACAGATAGCCAGAAGATTGTTGATCAATTTGGTTGGTATTTTGTGTGCGCACAATGCGATGCATGTGAGAAAATTGAAATATTATTGTAATGAATATGTTTTTATGTTTAAGCGAAAGTACAGTGAGTCCAAGATTTAAGCGAGTTTTTGCGACGAAAAGAAAAACTAAAATGATAAGTTATATACGATGAAATTCGCTATTATGCGATTTTGTGAGGTATCACTGTGCTGTCTTTGCAATATCGCGAAATGTATTAAAAGATTTTGTGAAGTAACTGAAGGATAAATTTTTTTTTCACTTCATGGACGTTTTGGGGTTTGTGTGGAACGTAATCCTCGCATAAATTGAAGCTTTACATTGAAATTATATACGTAGTTACAGAATAGAATATTGTCACCATATAGCTATATTCTTATTATTATATAGGCTAATGATGATTGTAAAGTCTTGAGCAGTTTAAAGTTTTCGTGATTTCGGTTCTGAACCATGATAAATCACTCCTAGAACATAGTCAACTTCATTAAAAATTATATTTTTAACTTTGTTTTACAAATTGATTTTATCATGCCTATTTCGAATATTAGAAAAGTTAAAACTGTTCAAGAACTTTATAATTGCCTTTCATAAATAGCTAAATTATTACACAGTGTAAATACGGTATATCGTTATCATATTCATACAGATTAACAATAATTACTGTTTATATAAGAAATATAAAAGCCAAGTGTCTCTCTCTATCTTTTTATGTGCCTCTTTCCGTGCTTCGATGTTTCCATGGCAACAACTAAAAACAAACCTAACCATAACATAATAAATGTGTTACCATACAGCCCAAATATAAGCAGTAACTAACGAGATGAAGTAAACATAAAACACCAACTCTAACTTATGTTGCGAAGCAACATGAGTTAAATCAATGAATTATGTGTAGGAGTTTAATCAAATATTTATAGGAATCAAATCTGCCATTATTGACGGGTATACAGCTAGTATATGAAAAACTAGGTCTGACTGAATTATTTTGGCCTAAAAATCAATTTTCTGAATCATCTAAAACTTAGAAACTTTATTTTAGTTCCAACTGTTGTCTTTTCTTATTAAGAAACAACTAGAAACGTCCTAATGAATGTTATTAACATCAAAACGGTATTAATATCACTATTATTTTTTGTTGCTGGTTTAATTTCATGTTTAAGTCAACAAAGTTATCCATTACATCAACCACTTCACATCCATTAAAAAAAAAGATGATAAATATAAATAAATCCTTCACCCGACAAGAAACCCAATCGCTGCCATCAGCAGTTACAAACCAAACAACTAAAAAAAAAAACAACAAATAAAAAACAAAAACACTAACAAACCTCATACGACCTAACCCTTTTCTGCAGCATCCATCGATTGAGCTTCTCAACACCACCGCCATTATCATCATTATCATCATCGTTTTCATCATCATCATCACCATCATGTTGCCCAGCATCACCATCACGCGTTTAATGCCTCGAGTAAGCGGCAATCCTTTGTCATCTCTATCGACCAATCCCGTTGTAGAGATCCCGACCAATAGCCACGGTCGCGAGAGCGCGAGCAATTCCGGTATAGGTTGACGAAAAGGGGATTATGGGAGAAAAGAAGGCGGGAACAAAGGAGACCACACCCTCGGGGGGCGAGATGCCGGGCAACGTGGGGGAAACTAGGAACCAGGCTTTAGAGCATGAAGAGAACGGAACCTTGGTATCCGCTAAGCCGTCCTGTTGCTGCCGCCGTAAAGCATGAGTTGTGCGGCGACCATCATGTATCAGTCACGGTCCTCGTGCATCGCATATCCGCGAGCCTCTGAGGCCGCTTTTCTCCTCCAACACGCAGCAAAGGTAAGCAAATATACTGTATTGACATTTTTAACACGTGAAAAAAAAAATTGTACATCAGGGTCCCTCAAACTCTTGTTATGGTAAACGGCGTTACCTTGCCGTTTCTTCTGCCCGTGGGTGGAGTGACTTAACTTGAATGTCATTGTGATCAGTTTACTCACCCATACATAGAAGATAGAACTATGCACTTTTAATTGTTTGGAATTTTCAATACAAGAAAATACGGGGTGACCTCACAGTCGTATACAGTATAAGAAAATAGAGTTGTTGTTTGTTTACACTGTAACAAACCGACGTTTTCGTTTCTCAGTTTAATTGAAACGAGAGCATCTTCCTGTTTTACACTCTTCGAGTATTGCATTGCTAGTATAGCAAGAGCTACGTGTATGCAACGCAAGAAATCTATGGGGTGTCCCAAAAGTCGCACACTATGGGCTTTTAAGAAAAATATTGGATCTGTGCATACTGAAACGAACCAATGTTTTCATTTCTCAGTTTAGTTGTCACACGACGTATACCACTCGTACAAATTTTACACCTTTTAGAAGTTTTGAACTGGTATAACATGTCTATCTAATTAGCAAGAATTATATGGGGTGTCGCAAGAGTCGCACTTTAAGAATTTCACTAATTTTTTTTTTAATATTGTAATACAATGTTTACTTTTATCAAATGGGTGGTTCCCACGCAAATCACTGTAAAAACTAAAAAACATAAACATTGTTACTATTTTAAACTAACTTGGCATTTTGTATTCTATGTAATATAGAATGAGATATTTTGGTACCTATTCATTTTTATTATATTAGTGAAAAGAGTAGGATTGTTTCAATACCTGTTTCAGGTACATGATTCAAATCCACAAGTTACGCGTCTATTTGACACTTTATACATAATCGAAGGGCCTGGTGGGCCGTGCGGTGCTATGATACAGATAGGCGGCCGCATCAGGTGGCACCGTAGGGGGGCGGCATTTTGGTTTCTGGTGCAGGTGCATCGTTGGCGAGCGCGGACGTGGGGTCGCGAAACTTTGACAAAATGATTTCACAACCACCGAAAATTAATCAAATATCAAAACATGACAAAAAAAAATTTGGCAAACTGTACGTAAACAAAACGTATTCAACTAACAAAACATATTGGAATGTAGATATAATAAGTAGATATAGGTAAATATTATAGTTGAGCTATCACTATTGGAATGTATGGAAACTACATTCCAATAGCCTACCTCAGGGGCAGGTATATGGTGTTTAAGGGGCGGGGCGCACCAACTGCCTACCTCAGGTATGCTATTGGAATGTAGTCTGTAGATTCCTAAATCAACGATTACAGTTTACAAAGATTTTAATAAAAACACGTTTTGGAAACAGTGACAAAAGATGACATTTGTCATTCCAAGAATTGGAATAGAAAATAACTAGGAAAAAATAAGTGATGTCCTTTTTTTTTTTAGAATTTGATATTAGGAATTAGAATGTGTGGGTTATTGTTGGTCAAAAAAGAGTTTCAATCATCTTGTGAGAAGTGGTTTGTTAGTTTCACTGTTCAGAAACGAGACACATGGTTCAGAATCAGATATCAGATATATTGGCACATGCTTTCACAAATTTAAAACAGCAAAATCTCAGTTTGGGCGATTGCACAGAATCCCAGTTTGGCAACAGGACAGATCAAGTGAAGAGTTAGCGACTGATACATTTATATGTAAGTAAAACTTGATAATTTTAGTAATATAATTTATTGCGATTTAAACATAAAACAATTTAGTATGACAAAAACCTTATTCATCGTTTCTGTAGTGTTAACATGCAATTTTTAAGCCTTTCAGTTATTCTTTGTTACACAGTTGTCGAATTATTTTTGCCATATCAATAATTTTATTAATACACAACAGTAGTTCTTTACCTAACCATTTATATGTAAACGTTAAACATGATTTATTTTGTTTTTAAATTAAGCAAACAAGTTTAATAAAGCAAATGAAGCTATAATTATTTGGTAAAGTGACTCATCAGTACTTGTTCTACATTGTAGAATCAATAAAAAACGTGTAGTTGATTATCTTGTTGTTATAGTTGATATCGTTAAAGTAATTTATATTTTCAAAATAAAAATTGTATTTGTACATGTTGTGTTTTTTTTAAATCACAGTGAATGGTTATTTTAAAGAAAAAACATTTTGGGGGCTGCATTTCAAAGATTTGCATCATATTGAGGAAAACTACCGCACGGCCCTGCCTGGTGTGAAAGGGTGTTAAGTAACATTTTTTGTCAAAAATTACCTAAAAGCACTTTCGAATGTGGGGGGTTCAATTCTACCTTACTATTGCATAATTTTGAGCAGAACAACAATATGTGCAATGCTATTTAGTACAAGAAGTGTGAAGTAGCCCATAGAGTGCAAGGCAAGTACAGATCTTAAACGCGTTTTACCTCGAAATTGTAAAAATGTTACTTAACACTCTTTTACACCAAGTCCTTCAATGTTCTTCTTACTTTATCTTATTTATCCTTTAGTTATTTATGACAATATACATAACAGTATAGCCTTTCACTTTTAATACAATTAATGCATTGCAACTTGGGTTTATAGTTTCACGTAATGCACAAAATGCTATAAACGTTTTGTCAGCTATTACGTGATGGTACACGATACCATGATTGTAAAATGCGTTTTATAAACGTGAAATTGCGATACATAACTCCATGCATAAAAAAATAACAACGTGATTTCAACGCCTACTGTAGTAGACTAATAACTCACAAAGTTTTCCATTGACTAGCAATGACATTTACTGTACGGTACAATAACTAGTAACTGTATCGTTAAACTGAAGAGAACAGTAATCAATTACGTTTAGAAATGGCCACAACTAGGCTACTAAGTTATGTAACTATAATATTATAAAAT
>JAQIWH010003437.1:0-20015 GCA_034695005.1 Cryptops parisi | reverse complement strand
AGTAAACATAGTTTCCATGTAACGAGAGAAATTCCGTCAACGAGCACCGTTCAGTAACGTCGTTCGGTCGTCATTTAACAACTGCTGTTGTAGTGTTTGTATCTGTGTGCGCCATGTTTTTCTCAAACAGTGAGGTTTCCATTTTTGTTTTTTAAAAATCACTGAACTGACTTAATATACTAGACACACACAGTAAGTCGAAGAACGACAAAGGCTTTGCTGTTGAAATTAGAAGGGAAACGATAAGAATCGAGACGACTGGGTT
Organism: Cryptops parisi; assembly: GCA_034695005.1. Taxonomy (NCBI): domain Eukaryota; kingdom Metazoa; phylum Arthropoda; class Chilopoda; order Scolopendromorpha; family Cryptopidae; genus Cryptops; species Cryptops parisi. The sequence goes on along the minus strand of JAQIWH010003437.1, from coordinate 19,750 downwards.
TGAAAGTAGATGAATGAGCTGTGGTTTATGTTTATCGTCTATTTACATAGAGCATGTTATCTGATTGAAAAACATTTTATTTCCCAAATACAGTATATCCAGATAGACACTCTGGAAATGTTGACACGAATTGGACACTTTCATAAGGTGAAAATGCTTTGATATAACGAGATTTTCTCTTAACGAGGGTCGTTCAGCATCCATTAGGCTCCTTGTACGAGGCTCGAGTGTATCAACTAAAAAAAATAGTTTGTTTTAAAGTGTTTTTTTTATTATTATTATTATACGCATTATATCATTTTTAATAAATCGTTTGTAATAATTTCATGAGATTTGTTGGGCTATCGATTTTTGAAGTTAACGAATCTGTCGAATTGTGATGCTGCGGGCGTTTTCATTTTTTGGTTTCTCTTTCTGTTTTCGGTTAATCATATCACTTTGTTTCGTTTATTATTATATCTTTATACAAGTTATATAATAGTTTAAAGTATCAATTTGTTTCTCATAATCGATCAAATTTGTATCGTCTTGCTATGTTTAATTATCTCTGCGTGTTTTTATTATAAAGAGATTATATATTTTAAAAATTGATGTCAAACTGGTTTTATTTTTTAATTTTTGTGTAAATAGTTTATCATCTCGAGTTTATTGTATCCAATAGCTTAGTCATAATAATAACGTAATAGATTTTTAACTTATGATTGAGCAGAGATGCTAGGGAAAGCTTAATGTTGTAGCGTTTTGATGAGGGAGGGCGCCACTAGGATTGATTTGGAAGGAAAAAGCTTGACGCGCATGTTTCATTCTACCACAGTATACGCATACAGTACTACCATAGACTAAAGAGTTAGACTCTTTAGTCTATGGTACTACTATGATTGTAGTCGTTGAACGTTAATTATAATAGTTAAAAATTTTAAAGCATTAGTCGTTTATTAATAGTTTTCTTGTCATTATAACTCGAAATTATAATAAATTATAATAATGTAACTTTCCTACATGGTTTTTATTCTCTCAGACACAGAAAATGTATTGTTCTAATAATATCAATGATAGATGGAATACAGTTGGGTTACTTTCTGATTAGCACAAGCCAATATCGCCACAAGTGGCTCTCTTAGGAAGTACCTCACTTTAATATTTGTTGTCGATTGAATTCATTCGTCATTAAAGTTAAAGAAGAAGAATTTTTTCTGGTTAAATTTTAATTTTCTAAATGTAGCGCGCATTTTCATTAAAGAGGTAGTTCCCGAGTTACGGACGAGTTCTGTTCCACAAGTCTGTCTTGTAAGTCGACTTTTTATTTAAGTCGCAACAATTAGGCAACTATAGTATTTAGTGTACCTTTCTAGGAATAAATGAAACACTTTTTAAGCAGTTTAGATAAGTAAAATAATAAAAGGTAACAAACATTGCTTCTCTTTGGTATTGATGTCTTGCCTACCAGAAGAGACATTCTCCTTCATTAGTAATTACGTTGACATCTCATTTCAATTTGTTTATTTATCATTAATTGATTTTCACTAAAATTGGGAGTCCTATCAGGAGTTGGTAGTTTGTCACTACGAGTTTTCTACAAGTCGGAAGAGTGTATGTAAATTACAAGTACATAAAACATGACTTTAAATTTTTAATCCAAAAAACAAATTCAGCTAAGGTAAGAGTATCACGGTGAAATGTTTTCTTATTCACGTGTGTGACTGGAAATCAATAGTAGTGTAATGGTTTTTTTGTATTTTTTGTTGTTGTTGTTGTTAATTTCACTCGTGTTTTGGCAGATTGAATCCGAGTGACGTTGTGAACCACGCCTTCTCGAGTGAGACCAGCGATTGGAAGAAAGTGATGAACAGGATGATGGAGTTTCCTGTTCTATTAGTGTGTGTCCTCTTGGTGCTGCTTGGTGAAGCAAGAACCACTTCTTCTTCTTTTGCTATATCTTCCACCAGAAACAATACATCGACATAGGGTAAGCATATTCGTTTTTAATGTCGTGTCACGTCATTCAATCATTTGGTACAGGGTGATCTAAACGTAAAGGGTTTTTCTCAATTGAAACTCACCATTCTCACATTGGAGTAGAAAATTATTTATTTAAAAAAAAAAAAATTATTGTAATAGAAAATTATTATAATAGATAAGGGTGTGCAAATTCAATTGTTTAATGAAAAATTCAAGTATGATTCCTTGCCTATTTTGTTTTTTAATGTATTGGTTAATAGGTGTTATTTATTGGATTTGCAATTCTTTGCTTGTTTACTTTTTGTGACTTTCCGACTTGGGCTGTGGGATATCCCCATTCAATAAGGCAATTTAAATGTCTTATTTTAACGTTATCTAGTTACAAATTATTATTATTTTTTAAAAAACTGTCGTTGCTATGCTGCAATATTAACGTGAGAAAAAAAAAACACAAACATTTTCTGAAAATTAAACATTTACTGAAAATAGTAGGATCTTAGTTGGAAAAATAATACTAATTAAATACAGTTTATTAATAATATTGGGTTTCAAAATGTTACTGTAATTGAAACCAATTTTAAACAAATATTTCCCTAAAATTAGGGTATTCGTAAATATTTTCATTGGAAATGTTACGATAGAAAATATCGATTTTGATTTCAATTTGGAAGCTTTGGGAACTGGGAAGTCTGACTGGAGCGCTGTCATTCGGCTATAGCTTGAACCGGTTTTCCGAGCTCCATTTATTTTTAACTAATAATGGTTGTGTGTATTGGCTGAAGTGGTTAATGACCAGTTCCAATTTAATGAACATTAAATGTATTGTGAATCCCATTATTTTCCTTTATAAACGTGACATTCACTTCACCTTATCTTAAATAATAATTTACTTTTCTGCATACGCAATTTAGGATTAAGTTCGCACTTTAAAACTAAAATCTGCGTTTAAATAAACAAACGAAAATTTGTTTGAATTTTTCTGCCATGTTAAAATTGAGCAGACACCAGGAAGAGGCCGCAGAATAACAGAGACAACTAAATTGCAGGTGCTATTCTGTCATCAACCAGGAACCAAAGAGTAACACGAAAAAAAAATTGTTTACCTTAAAAATGTATCCAACAACGATACAACTAAATATAACTTTTCTGGGAACTAAAAAGCAAACAAACTTGGTAACATATGGAACGATTTTTGTTGTCCTGTTCTATGGTCCTTTTCAGCTTCTCCTGGGGGAAGGGGAGAAGAAAGAAAAGTGTTGTCAATTGGCTTTTCATGACTTTATTGTCATCGATCGTCGGTATCTCCCTCCATTGTAATAGGGCAAGGAATGGGCTGTTCTGTTAAGAAAATAAATACAGAAATAACGTATAATATAGTTATTGATTCAGAAAGTAAACTCCATAGTTGGAGTATCGTTTATAATTTTTATAGGTTACAGAGTTAATGGTATTTATTACGATATTGAATACGAGATCAATGAAGAAAAATGTACTTATAATAGTAACATTGAATTCGAATGTAAATCCAATAGTTGAAATGACTTGTAACCCACTTGAAAATGTTCTAAATTGGATTTTTTGAATTTCTATACAGTTAATATAAAAAGCATAAGTTACCATAATACAATAATAAATACTGTTGGTTTGTTTTTTATCGATGAATACTTTAAAAAGTTGTTTTAGTAGTTAAAAGTTTTTTGTCAATCAGAGATTTAGCTAAAATAAGTTCAGGGATGATTGCGGGTTATAATGAGTTGAATATTGGTTTGTAAGTTGAACATTGGTTTGTATGTTATAATTATATGGCGATTAAGATACTTCCTTTGTCATCATTATGTTAGAAATAATTTTACGTTAGAATTAATAGAGTGCGGTGCATTGGGTTAGTGGATGAACATCAGTTGTCATTAAAAAGACATCAAAATGTCCAGTCATAAAGAAGGAATCGTTCATCAACTGCTACGACTACGAGACATCGTAGTTTCCTTTATTATTTTAGGAGATGACATTGTCAAGATTTCAATGTGAGTCTTTTGATACAGCGAAAGAAGTTCAAATTTGAGCCGGATTTTTTTCTACCATTAATCCATCTTACAAAATCCGGCTCCAATTTGAACATTCTCGTCTTACAAATAATTTAGAATTTTTGTGTCACGTTTTAAAAAGGAGTACTTGAAACGTTTGTTACTTTTGTTTTTTTATTATAATCAGATTTTTATTCTTTGTTTTGTTGATATTAACTTATTATATTGCTCATAAGATATAGTTTAACTCTTTTCATTTAGTATTTTTTCATAACATGAGTGATGAGAATTTTTAGAAAAAAAAATTGTACAGATAAATAGCCTACATCCCATGGTTTAGTTTTTCATCACGTTTCACACGATGAGGTAAAAACTGTTTAAATTGTTTGCGCTGTCGGAATTGTGGAAATAAAACGGTAGAGACTCTCTTGGTGGGGGATACTCTTCTACATTTTTACAACCTGTTTATGACTGGCTGTTACCATCAAGGACCATAAAAAAAAACTCTTTTTTCACTTCATATGGCAAAAACACACTTTATTTTTTCACTAAACGTACTTTTTTTTTAAAAAACCGTTTAAAAAATGTTGAATGTTAAAAAAAGATAGTGTAACTTAATATTGAACGTTGTTAACAGCGAGAAAGTTATGATGTCAACAAGCGAGTTACGAGGAGGTCAACGTTTAATGTATCCGATTTCAACTTGTTATTACTATATTCAGTTATATATAGTGGTTACGGTTTTAGTTATAAATAATTTAGTTTATCGACTTAGTTTACATACGTGGATGTGAAATCGTGTTTTTAAGTTCAATAAGCATAACCATCATAGGCGGGTATAAACAAGAGACTGTGTGTGATAATGACACATTATAAGTTGTTCCAATTTGCTTTCAATCATTGTGTTATTTAAATTATTTTATAGTAGATGTTGTTATAATTTTAAATTTTAAAAAAATTGATTGAAGATATTTTATTTATATCGGTACCTTAAGAATTTTTTGTTTAGTAAGTCATGTTCCGAATGTAATTATACAATTCAATAATGCATAATGTCATATGTTTCCACGAAGACACTTTTTTTGTAACTTTCTCAAGAGTTCACGTTGTAGACAAATTGTTTTGTCTTTATAATATAGATATAGAAAATGAATTTTAATTATTACAAATTTCTGAAAAGATTTTTTTAATTACCTTTCCAACATGGTGATATTTTTGTTTTGGGGTGATAAATGTCATGTAAAGTCAGTGCCAAAAATTCTTTGCCAATATCGCATCATTTTAATGAACTTGACCCACTTCGATTTAATTCCGTGGCAGTATAGCATTGTACAAGTATGCGTTCGTTTAATAGAAAAAAAAAACCGGGAAAACAAAAACCTTTGTTTTTATTTCATATTCCAATTTGGCTCGGTGTCATGGAGCTTTATAAAAATCTCAATAACCAGCTATAAATCACCCAACATCAAAAAAAGTCGCGTGATTAATGAAACAGTATAAAGTTGATCCTATTAGGAAACTTTGTAAAATGTGTCGTTTGTTGATTAAATTAAAGCTGTTACCACCCAATCAGAAGAATGCATTTGGTGATCTTAAATTTCAGGAACCACCGTTCCGCTTTGGTCCGTTCTATTTTCTGATTTAAATTCAACTTGACATAACAGCTGAGACAGTTTGGAACAGCTGAACTCCTATTGTAATTTTATATTTATTATTTTTTGTCCTCGTTGTTGTTGAAGGTTGAAACTACAAAATGAACTGGTTGATAGCTTTTGGTGTGTACATCGACTTTGTAAAACGTATTTATTATTTCAAGAAATCCGTTGGTGTTGCTTCATTCATCACCAGTACAATTACTGTAGTTACCCGTTAGCACTGATCTTTGTATTTGATTAGATAAGTTGTAATTGGATTTGTAACATGGATGATAGTCATAAATGGGTTCATGTGATTTATGTTTGCATTGCATTTATCTGATATAGGAGGAGGGAAAGTTTTGTAAAAATAGATTAGGTTTTTCTTGAACCGTCATTTACATTGGGTTGAGTGAAGTGATCGTAAGAGCGCCTTCGCGAGTTGCGTTTCACACCATGGTGTTGATAACAGACAACCATGAACAAATGACCAATTTTATTACAATTGATCGTTTGTTGCAGAAAAGGGTTGTTTTATGTCTACATGAAAACTTTTCACTGCCTAGTTTTATGCTTTAAACTTGTTTCTCTGTTCATTCCATATTGTAGGAATCTTGTTGGTTCATTAATTTTTTTTCAGAAAAATGGTAATCCATTTAATCAATTACAATAATTCAAAAAGAAGGAAAGGTTTCAATTAGGTTTTTGCATTGTTTCTTTACAGTCTGCCGAAATAGGACAATGTCACATTTAGTTGATTAAATTTTATTTTATAACTGCGGGATCCGTGGTGGTCTTGCGGTTAGGCATTAGGCTCATGTGCGAGAGTTTCCGGGTTTGCCTCCTGCTTGCTATAGGTGGATTCAGTGGGGGGTCGACGCCATGGGTGCAGATTTTCTCGGGATTCTCCCCTTTCCTGCTGCATCGTAATCACTATCTTTTCTCGCCGTTCTGTCATTTTCTGAAATAAAGTGGAGTTTTTTTTTGTGCTTTTTATGGCACACTAAAATCCAAATTTTATAGCATTCAACGTATTGATTAAATTTCGGTTTATTTTCAGGTGTCCTAACTTCCATGAACCCACAACATGATGCTACTTCATTGGTTTTTTCTTCTGATTTCACCGAGTTTCACTTTATCGGACTTTCTCACCGAGTACTTCCGAGAACGAAGCTCTTTGGGCAACGATTACGTCTACGAGTACTACGATGGAGGAATCCTTTCAGGTGGAGCCATGTTCACCAACAAAGAGACGGATGGAGGAGAAGGCACTATGGACTATGAATACGGTTCCTCGAAAATGGTAGAAGCCACCGATATGTGCGCTATGGATGCAGCCAAAACTAGAATGTTCTGCAAGTGCGACCGGGATATCAAAGTCCATTGCATTGTTTTTGAGAACATTCCTGCTGATGGCCCCGTTTGGGATTCTTTTGCCCAGTACCCCTCCATCGAGCTTCTTCACTTCTCGCCTCGTCCTTTCGGTCAAGAATGGTTGTTGCCTGCCCGAGTTTTGCAGTACTTACCGAAGCTTCAGTCCCTAACGATTCGACATACGAAAATGCCCATTCTGAAAACAGGTGCCTTGTCTCAGCTGCTGCAGATCAATAACGTCGAAATGAACAATAACCACATCGAGCTCATCGAACCAGGTGCTTTTGACAATTTACCGAGTTTGGAACAGTTAGCGCTGAGTGAAAATTACCTAACGCAACTTCAAGCTGGGACGTTCGTAGGACTTCCCAAACTGCGCGCTCTCTTTCTGGACCGAAACAACCTATCGTTGCTGGCCGATGATGTTTTCGCCCATCTTGGAAATTTGCTAGAGCTGGATTTGTGGGCAAATCAAATCGAAACTATTCGTAGAAAAACATTCAACGGACTCCATCGTTTACATCGACTCGACTTGACAAGCAATCACATTCGACGACTCGACTCGGAAACATTCGTATCGGTGCCACATTTGAGAGAATTATTGTTGCAAGAAAATGCTATTTCCGTTATTGAACCAGGAACATTCGACAATTTGCCACACTTGATATTGCTGAAACTTACTGGTAATCGATTGAAATCTTTTTCCGGAATGCCCTTTCAACATCTCTCCAGCTTGATGCTGCTCGATGTACGTGAAAATTCAATGAAAACAATGACGTCATCGGTCTTGCTGTCCATTCCGAATGTTCATGAAGAACGAATGAATATCAGATTTGAAGGTAAGTGCCTGCCAAGCAAGCATCTTTAAAACGCCTGCTTGCTAAACGGTGACATTTAATACGATATTGGATAAATTAGTACTTTATATAAAAACATAAAATAAAACACCAGGAATGTTAAACTATATCCGCGGTGTTTGCAATTTGCATCTTCACTGGAGACATTTCAGAATTTGGCATTCGATTTTCGTGGTGCATCCAAATAGGACACCTTGCAATTTAAGGTCACATTTTTGGCATTTTGACGCTTTTTTGTCAAAAGGCCATGGCCATTGATGTATGGTTCATGAAGTAATACTAATAGCTTGTTTTCATTGCCTAATTGTAATGAATGATCCATAAAAAAGCAAACAAAAACTCGAGTTACTAGGACATAAAAAATGTTGTCATTCATTATAAGATTATGGTGATTGATTTTGGACAAGTGCCAAAGTTGGAAAACAGTACTGTTTATTACCATGAACAATGTGGAATATGTAAGTAAAATAACTATTTTTATAGAGAAAAAATACAACCAATACCCTGTCAACTGATAGCGAAATACTGCATTAACTTAAAATGAATCAAACTTACTAATTTTTTTAATTCGTTACCAAGAACTTTGATTAGTAATAAAACTGTAAACGGTAGTCTAGTACTAGTACCACTTCCTCCATATATTTCCTGGGCAATGTTTACCTGCCATTTCTACCATAATGATGGCAGGAACGTCTGGACATTGTTAGGTTGTTGCTGTTCACATTCAACTTTCTTTAATGAGCATTGTGGGCATGAAGCCAAAGGGATGTCACATCTAAGTAGTGCCAGCAAATAGTTCGAGCATGGCCTCCGATGTCTGCCTGCCTGCATACCACCCTTACACTTTTCGACTTTTGTTTCATTTATAAATACACCAACCACTTGCAATATCATGCTTATCTAATGTTAATGACTATGAAGCATTGACCCACCTTTGCACTTAGGTTCGTTTTGTTCAACATGTATTCGGAGGGAGGACCGGATTTTTCTTTTTATTGATTTGTTTAGTTTATTTATTTATTATTTTTGTTTTGTTTTTTAATTCTGTAAATTGGATATAGCGTATTCCACTGTGACATTTAGAATTTTGAACGGTAGTCCAAACACCCTTACCAAATGATTTCAGTCAAGTTACCAATTTAGTTGATACAAGGACATTTATTTATCCACTATGACAGTTGTATGGGGTTTTTAACAGAAGTTAAACGCAAAAGTATATATGTAGCAAATTATCAGTCATTGTCTTTCTTGTCGCCAAGTTGAAAGTTGTGTTACATTTCTTTAATTTAAAAAAAAAGAAAAATGAAATTGCATCCATTAAAATCTTAATTCGTGTCCTTTCGGGTCTTCAATAATGTTTCAAGGTTTATTTTAGATTTTTGACAAGTCTAGAATGTCGGTAGCAATTTCATTTAAGTTTTTTTACACTTAAATTTAAGAACCAGTACAAATTTTTAATAGTCCAACTACAGTGGGTGTCGTGTAACGCTACAAAATGAAGTCTTAATTTAATTACGGAATTTGAAAATGCCATTTATGATTTTTATCATATACTTTATGCTATGGTGACACTGTTGTCGAAGAACATTGTCACTAGAGAATGTCCAGTATTAGGAAGCTCAGCTTCACTGTGTTGACAATATTTTATAGCATGGCAGTCTATTTCGGTCGATTTACACCCTTACCGGGTTCTTGTTTTTGTGTTCAGACAAGTCGAGAATTTAATGAATTTGGATCAAGGCTCAATATAATCAAGGTTTAAATATTTTTGTAAGATTGAGATCGAATTTGTTTATGATTTGTCATGCTGTTGGAAACTTCCCCAAAACTTTTCCAACTATTTGAATGACATGACTGATTATAATTTGTTTTCAGCAAAATACTTATGGATGCTTTTGATATTAGTATGGACTGAATTGTGACAACAACTCATTTGCCAAAGTTCCTTTGGTCCATTAGTTGGGATGGGAATAACCTACTTGATTTATTAGTTTGAAAATGGAAATTTAGAAACTTCTTAAATTGTTTGCAAAATTATTTCAATGACACTTGATTGTTTTTAGTAATGCTATGTGGCGAAATGTGACAAAAATCATGTTCGGTTAGTTTGGAAAAACAAATGTAAAAGAAAACATTCGCAGTTGCAGCCAATGACACAAGGCTCATGCATGATGCGTGCCTTTTAGGACAAGAACATTGTCGTCAAATCATTCTGAAAGGAAGGATTTCATGTAAAAGCATAATCTTGATTAAATTAAACGTGGATAAGTAATCTTCTTTTGCCATATGGCTGGGCGTTCCCTAGAAAACTGTACTCTACTGCAAAATTTATGGCAACATATGGTTCCTCCATACATCCAGCAAAAAAACATATTTCAAGAACCCCAGATAAGAAATAATATATCGGTGGTAGTAGTAGTATCATCTGAAAGAAAAGGAAAAATGGGTTGGTTTTATCAAAATTAGACATGGCTTAAATTTCTTTGGGGTAATTTTCGAAAAAATGTTGGGCATTTTTTTGTTTGTTTGGTAGTAGCAAGTTTTTGTCCCTTGGTGAATAGCTTCAACCCTTCTAAAGGTCAGGTGCTGAAACACAACATTTGGAATCACTTGTCACCAACGTTCTAATTGCAAGTCGCTTCAGGGTCACTGGCTGGGTCCTCCTTCCTCTTTCCGATTGCTTTATTGTACTGTACTAGAACTAGAGAACAAGTTGAAAAAGAATTTTCAAGCTTCCTTGGCTTCAAAAGAAACCACTACACTACAACAAGGTTTTGAAGGGCTGTTTTTTAGCGTTGTTTTTTGTTATAATAGTTGCCACTGTTGAAAGATTCATGATGCTTCTGTTTAATGTTAGACAGTCATCACTTGGATGAGATACTTTTTTTCTCATCATAAAAACTGTTTACAGTGAATTTACATTCATTAAGTATAAAAATGATGCAATTCAATATTTTGTTTCTAAAGGAAGCTCATATTCCCAGAGTGGTTGCATAAATTTTGTTGAACTTGTAAATAGCTTGTCAGCAGTCATGCTCAAAAAGTGGCTAAAAGGGGTCCATTTCGTAGCTTTCCCCAAGGCTTTCCTATTAGTATAACTTTATTAATTATTCGTATCAGAATTATAGGGCTAAAAAATTCTTTTAATCCTAAAGTGCACCAGCTTAACTTTTATATGTAATAAAAAAATTTAACAAGTATGCAGATCTATCGCTGTTATGCAAGATATAAAAGTTGATAAATCTAAATATTTATAATGATATGTAAATCTAAAAATATATTGCTTATTTTTTTAAAAAATAGCCTGAATAGTAAAAAAAAAAAAATATCTCATGTCATATAATATGGTATTGTGTCACAGCAATGTCATTCAGTATCAACAAATGTCAATTCTCAAAGTTTTAAATCATGATAATGAGGTGCAAATTGTAAGCCAAAATGTTTTGTAAATTTAATTTAAAACTTTGGTATTCCTTAAAATTTTTATGGAAAATTGAACGATTACACAATCGTTCTTTTGTATTTTATATGTTATATGGCTAAGAATGGATGAAAAACCATTTGCACTTCTAGCCAGAGTTTTTTATATCCTTCAAAATTTTTAATATCAAAAGTGCAAGGTGTTGCTAGCTCGGGGTGCAATGTCTAGTTTTCGAAATTTAATTCATATTTTTTTTTATCATTTTCAATAGAAAATCCATTCGTATGCAATTGCAGCTTGTACTGGATGCGGCAACTACTGGAGAGCAATATTACTACCACTTTGCGAGAAACATTGAGTTTAGTACGCTGTGGAAGATCCATGGAAAACGAAGCAATGGGATTGAATCTCACGCAGGTAAAATGGCCAGAGGAAGTTTGCCGAAGCACTTACATGGGAAATCAAATCATACAGACAGTGCAGGATGACAAAGTAATAAAATCATCGGAAAAAGGTGAGGAAATGAAAATATCATCTTCAGTAACATCGAGTGTCGACAATGAAATCCTTCATGCCAGCGTCAATCAACAGCAACATGCCGAAAATGATGTTGAAAATCAGGCTGTTGATAAAGCAAAGGAAAACAAAAACATTTGCACGCTTTCAAAGTCAAATTTTGGATTGACTTTGGCATCGATCACGACGCTGTTGGTATTGGAAGTGATTCCATTGATCGTTAATTAAACAGCAAAAAATATAGAGAATGAGAAGTGCCAAAACCGACGCTTTCTAGTAACTAAGACGCATAGGCTGTGCCTCTATGAAATTACCAAAGAAGATTTTTCTGCACACTTTAAACGGTACATTTCGTAAATGCATTTTCAAGAATTCATAATCCATAGAGTGCTATCTATCAACAACTTACATCGACATCAAATGATACTGATACAAGTTCACCGCACTATAATTTATTTTAAATCTACTCCATTTAGCTTTTTATGTAACAAAAAAATAACTAAAAAAATAACAACCAAAAAATCTACTAGTCAGTAGAAAACATCAACAACAGAACAGCGTTCGTTGCAAATTAAGAGTACAATAAATTATTTTGTACAGAGATCATTATTACCAGTGTTATTGTCCTTTGATTGTGACATGTCATCTGCAGCTATAATTAAGCGTAATAAATGTATTGCACAGTTCCTTTAATGTTGCGCCGCTTTGCGTAGTATAGCAATTGCTTAAGTTACTCATCTCTCAGGAAACGAAAAAACAAGATTAAAACTCCAGTTTAATAACATCAACATGGAATTCTGCATCTATGTTTGTATTTCATTAATGCTATAGATTTACATTCTCTATTACATGATCTTATATGAGATGATCAGTTATTGCTTTTAGGTATAATGCTGTGGAAATAACTTTTGCATGCATAAATTTTTTTTTTTCCAGATGAAAGACAGTAACGGATATTTGTAGTGGAAGACATCGGAAAAGATTGTGACCATAATTAGGCAACACTGGCAAATTCTATACATTAAGATATTGGAGGTAAGTACTTGCACTTTTGTATAACTATTACCGAGCAGAAGGTAAAATTTAAGTTACTTATGACATGAATGAACATGAGTTGCAGCAACTTAGTCCTGAAAATTTTTGTCTTAAAAATATTAAAACATAAAATACTGTTAACCTTTATAAAAAATAAATAAATAAAATGATAAATGCAAGTAACATTTTTACCATCACAGTTGTTATAATTGTTGGGTAGCTAGTTGTAAATTTTTTAACCTAAACACTCACTAATTTTTTTTTCCATGCAGAGGCAGCGGCAGATGTTGGCACACCTAGCAAGTGTTGAGATAAACACAAGAGGAATGAAATGCAGTTAATGCAGGTAAGTAGGAATCTCGGAAGGAGATGGCAGATCATCTGCCAAGCGTAGAAGCTTGTGCACTTCCTCCATGCACACTTTAGAACCTTCGTGAGCATCTTTGCTGACAGGTGCAAAATTCAGAAATCCGTGTGGCAATTTATCCAATATCTGGAAATGAACTTCTTTCCCCAGCTTGCGTAGTCGTTTTGCAAACATGACCGAGTCATCTAGGCAAGGATCGAGTTGTAATGACTGCAAGATAGGAAACATATCTGTTGAGTATTACTGCAACTATTGATGCACTACTAAATGCATCGAGATCATCCTTACTGCTCATTTTGAACACTAGGAATGCATCTTAATTTTAATTCATTATAAGACTTATGAATTGAGATGTGATCACTAACCAGAAAGCTCATTGGCGGCAACTGCAGTAACATTTCATCAGTAGCGAGATACGGGGAAAGGTACGGATCTTTCTCAACGCTGAATTTCTTGAATTCATGCTGCAGCTGGTTCAGCGGTTTACACGAATCTAACTTGTTGAAGCCAGCATTTGAATTGGTAGGTGACCTGGGAAAAAGACTATTTATCCCAGTCATTACCTTGTTGGTCATGGATGATAACCTGGATGTAATATTGGTAGACAGTTCTTTGGGCATTTCAAAAAGAATGTTTTCCTCGGCTTGCAGAGCTTCCTCGCTAACTAAAGGAGGGTCACCTTCCTTCATTGACGAGTATTTCTGCAAAAATTTCTCCACATAATCTGGACCTCCTTCCGCAGCTATCTCGGCTGGTCCTACGACGTAATCTTCGTCGGGTGTGAGGGAAATGGTTGTCATGGAATCACTTCTATCCCTGCGTGGCTCATCTTCGCTCATATTTCTCAAGATACGGGTTGCTTCCATGGTCAGTTCAGTCACAGATTTGCTTGGCCCAATAGAACTTCCTTCCTTGTTGACATTCAGAAACGTATCTCCCAAATTAGATGGTCGTACTGATGAGTTCTCAACAACGTTAGACGATTGTTGTTGTGGAATTTTGTCTTCATGGATCGTCACTTCGGTTTTTCCATTAGCTAATTCTTGAGCGCTATCATCCGTAAACTGATACTCTTGGCTTCGATAGGGAATAACTCCATCCCCCCCAAATGGTTGTTGACTTGCAAATGGCTGCGCATCGTCTGATGGAGAGGGTTGATTCATGGGTTCCTTCTCCTCCGCAGATGATCCAACGTAAGCTGGGTGAACAGAGTCATCAAACAAATTCACAAATCCAAGATTATCATTACACTTTCTAAATCAAAATACCTTTCAAACATCGCATCATGAATCCAAATGGTAAAAGTGGATCCATCAAACACAGTAACCGTGATGGTGATGGAATGAACTCGATTAACACAGGCGTATAGATAGCTAATACTGCATCAGGTTTCCGAATGCGAAGATCGATGGTTTTCATGGTTAGTCCAATCATTAGATTTCCGCCAGCACTGTCCCCAACGAGAATCACTTTATCAGCAGTGGTCCCTACGAGACAGCAAAATTCATAAATGAGATAACGTTTTTGTCACCCAAAAAAATATGTGACCAGAAAATGGAAAACTCTGTGTACCAACCCAGCTTATAAGCGTTCAATAATGCCCACGAATAAGCATAAACACATTCTTCTAGTGCACGTGGATAAGGAGCTTGAGGAGCCAGTGAATAATCAATGCAAAAAATTGGAATGTTCAATTGCTTTGCCCAATCCCGGAGATATGTCTGAAAGGATAAATTTCAGTTGAAATTAATGATGAAAAGATACCACCCAAAATATCAATTACGTCACATATCGAGAAAGCATTACTTCATGAGATTTTGAAGACTGCGCAACAAAACCACCTCCATGACAGTGAATCATGAGGTAAGGACTCGCCGATAATGGCAGAACCTGGGCAGATGGTCTATTATCATCTGGTTGATCCAATTGTTGAAGATACTGTTTTTTTGATAAAATTGAACATGAAAAAAGTACAATCACTTGATTGAAAGAACTTTGAAATGTCAAAAAAAGAGCCACAAAAAAGAATACTGATACACAGACAGAGTCATGCGGTAATGGTGCTGTTTGTTTTGCTACCCAAAATTCAAGATTGGCAAAACTATTTTCTTTGTACTATATGCCAAAACTGGAATTGGTACCAAAATCATGCACTTACCTCCTTTGGCTACGTACGCCATGCATGCAGGAGAGTAAACATGTAGATTTATCACCAGGTAGTACAATTGACATCACAACTCAAAACAACATAAAGTACCTGTCCTTCTCTGTAAGATGCTGAAATGAGGCGACACTGAATAGGTGCCGATCCTATGTGAGACGTAGGAATAGGAATGTCAACCATAATGTCTTCTTCGTACGCAGGTAATTGCAATGGAACCGGGTCAATTGTGATCACTTTGTTTACTTGAACAGGCGGACACACCAACGTAGGCAAATGCTAAAAACATTTCAATAAGTTCCAATTGGCGAGTTTTCAAAATAGAAATTTTGATCCTTTGAAAACTGCAAACCTGCATGAGCTCGGTTTCTTGCAGCAGCCAAAAAGATTTGCAAAAGTCAACTCCCGCCCTCTGTGAAATATCCACAACTCTTTCTGCTCGCTCTTCGGGATTCAGCACGTACCGGCCGCAGTTGAACAGCGACGTAGCAGTGCGTGTTAACATCCCACCCGAGTTGTAGTATACTTCACTGAAAGAAGCCATCATCAAAGAGAGGGCCACCAAGGGCTTTCGCATGGATTCACAAAACTGTAACAGAAATAAAACATTTACCCACACTCGAATTCTTTCAGGCAACAAGGTGAAATGAGACATTTGATTCATGTCTCACCTGAAAAGCCAAACATCTTCCATAGAAACAACGCTGGTCGATGGATTCTGCTTCTCTTAGCAAATCATACAGTGAATGTTTGTCATCTGGGAAAAGGCTGCCAGGTTCACTCCAGGATGCCAACGTATGCAAATGGCGTAGTCCCATTTTTAAGGAACACATGGTAGAGGCGTAAGCTTCCAATTCGCTACAGTAGTGACTCGTTCGAAACAGGAACGAACTGCGTTTTAAGCAAATATGCCGACATAATCGAATGCACTGCAGTACACAACTATCAACAACGTGGATGAAACTTCGATATCCATTTCCAGGAGTTCTGACGTCCAAGTCGTAGGTGTATGCAAACTTACGAATTGATTCCACGAGTGGCTCAACATCATTTAAGTGAAGTTCCATTTGAGTCGATGCATAAAGAAACCTGAAATACAATATTGGTCTAAATTTCAGTAACTACTCAACATTGAACTTCTTTTTTTTTTAGTTACCGGGTATTGAAATACGTGCATTGGCTAATCTTGTGTAATATTTGTATTTCATTTGTAGCACCACTGTATTGATTTAATACAAAATTAGAGTTATATTGAACCGCATGGGTCCAAAGTAGAGCATGATTTACATTAATTAAGTGGAACTCGGAAAATGAATGGCACAGCATCTTGCATGATAATGAAATGGAAGTTGTACATTAACCTTCGTATGTCATCTTTATTTTGCTTTATTGCTGTGATTACTTCTTTTTCAAAACATTTTTTTACATTTCAAACGATCGATAATACGGCAGTGTGAAACTATGTAGTGTGTGGGTGTTATTGAAAAGAAAGTTCAGTTAACCCATAATCAGTAGATGTTATCGGTCAAAATAAAAATCTATATAGAACAAAACTCCTCTAGATAAAATGGAACTTTTTTTATTTCATTTATTGGGTACTTTGGTGACTGACACTAAATTATTCTCATTCTAATTGTAATAAACACTGACTGCCTAGTTAATCATGACAATTAGTTTATTATGTTCTCAAGCAGTTCATTAACTATAATATTTGTTCACCCTTCAAGTATAATGAACTTTTCAACCATTAAAAGGTAAAGGTCATGGTTAACTAAAACTATTAGACCCAGGATAAAAAAAAAAAAAATAGATGACAATCATCAAAACTAAAACTGCAAATAACACATATAATGTTTAAAAAGTTGTGAAACTCATTTGATCAATCATGATAACAATTTGGTGCCACTGAACAACATCAGTTCATCATTCATCAGCACTTCTCCCATAGCAATGGGCTGCCAAACTAGGTTGGCTTTGCTACATTACCACGTTAAAAGCGCTCGTTCTTCAAAATACGTTCAAATTTTTCACCTGTCATTCCACGTTCCTTGTTCGATTCGAAAGTGTTCGATATTGTTCTTAATCAGAGCTCGAAGGACATTGTACATTGAAGCTCGGGCAGATGAAACCCCTTCATCTTGTAGCTGAATTCGGCCCTCCGTTTCGTTAGAATCCATGTCCGCCATGGTTGTTGTTGATATGGCAATCAGCTGATGTCACATATGACGCCATAACACCACCTACTCTGGGGGGGGGGGGAGTCTTTATCCAGAGTTTTATCGATGCGATTTTGCTCCAGATTGAACTTCGCGTGAACTTTTACAAAAATAAATTTTGATTCAATCTCTCCTAAATCATGATTTTTATTTATTGGCGACTGATTGTTAAGAGGTTAAGTTTCGTTGTTGTTGTTTTTTTTCCAAGGAAAAAGATAACTCTAAAAAGTTGCCTAAAATAAACCTTTAAATCTTTGTTTCAATTGTTATAATTTTAGATAAATTTAAACTATTCATTTAAACAGTATATAGAATATATTAAAGCGCTTTTATATCAGCTCTTCGCTTTTCCTTTGAAAGCTTTGTGTTTATCATAAAAATTTCTTTAAATTGTTTAATTTTTTTAAGCTAGTGTCTTACGTGTGTATTTAAGTGTTTTGTGTTGTCAAATTATTCAAATTGAATGCAATAAACTTATTATTATTATTATTATCTTTTTGGTTCTCTAATGGGATGGGGTTTCCTACGAATACGTTAAACATATAATACCCGTCACTAATATGTTTTACGTGTACCTGTTGAAGAAAAACAATATTACTGTTGAACGAATTATTTGCTGTACCCATTCTGAAATCTAAATTTCACAATTATAAAGACACTGAAATGACAGTAAAACACTACAAATCTTAATATTTACTATACTTATACGCACTTTATAAATTTGCAATATATTTTCAATTGTTTTTTTTTTAAAAATTAGAAATTCATGCATGAAAAGGGTTGTTTTATTGTTATTGTTATCAATTATTGTAAAATACAACAGTTCATAATCAAATATAACGACGGCAGTAGATTTACGCCTTTTTTTACCCATTTCCTCAATTAAGTAGTTCAAACAGCAAAGCAATGTTGAGATTTTTAAACACGTTATCCTCAAAATGATAAAAATGTTACTTAACACCCTTTTACACCAGGTTTTTCATTTATTATATAAATGAATAAATAAATAAATCACCAGAACACATATTTTGTCAAAATTTTTGATTTTACAGATAAAAATTCATCGACAATTGATAGGATTTAGAATTACCTTTCAACATTAATTATCCGTTTTTCCTTTCCAACATTGTTAATAATCATTCGATTTTTGGTGAGGTGGAATTGGACGTTTGCCCGACAAGTAGATAGCCCAACATTCAAAATACCCATTCTTTGGAGTTAAACAAAAACATATTAATTTTAAAATTAATTTTATTTAAAATTTGACAAATGTTTGAAATGGAATAAATTAAAGGTGAACGTTATGGGTAATTCCGCGAAGATATTCGAATCTTGTTCGATTTTGTTTGTCGTTAAAAAAGTTTTTTTCACTATTGTTTAATACAGGAGCCGCTGCTCCACAGGGAGCAAAAGTTGAAAGTTGTCATTTCAAGAATTGTGGTGGATATGCACCATCCTGCATAACCATCACATATACTATTATAAAATTATATTTTAAAAAATAATTTATAATAGGCATAGTGAGCTGGTATTTAAGTTGCAGAATAACTTGTTTATAAATGCGAAACATTTTTAACCCTTGTAAACATTTTTGTGAATTTGTGTTAAGTGTTTATTCGGACCGATTCACAACAAGTACTTTTCCAGATAAACTATATGTAATTTTAATAAGAATAGACCAGGTCAATGTGTGTATGTGTATAAATAACGCTAAACTCGCAGTCATTATTGCGAGTTTAGCGTTACTCACATGAACTGAACTATACATGACATAAGTATGTATTCATCAACAATGGTGTAATTTGGTTATAACAACTCTGTACCGTACTTTTGGCTGTACTAAATATGTAGCATTTTTCATAGCGACACGTTATGAGAAACCCTTAACGACAGACCAACTTAACGTGTCGATTTCTTCGGAACGACACGACAAGAAAATGTCAATGTAGTACAACAAAATGACCTACGGTTATGTCTATGTTCAAAACATCAGTTTTGTAGGTCATGGAAAACTCACCAAAAAATCAGCTCAAAGCGGTAAAACCACTTCACTCGTCTTAAGCTGAAAAGTGAAGTTAAATAAATGAAGTTATAAAAATTAAGCATACGTTATTATTATTATTATCCTAAAAACCAACATGTGGCAAGGCTTTCGCCCGAGAAAAAGCTCCAGCACGGGCCCTAAG